>JAJMCI010000062.1:0-62821 GCA_030565705.1 Metschnikowia baotianmanensis
TGGACCCAGATGCCATGATTGTCTTGTTGAACTACCGTGAGGACGGATCCACCCCATACGTGGTCATCTGGAAGCATGGTGTCAAGGAGACCAAGATCTAATTTTACGTACGAATAATAGAAACTGTGAATCGGAAAGGCGGCTTCTTTTTTTGTAGTTCTAGCTCCCCAGAAGTGAATCCTTGCCCATGCGCGTTACGCTTGCATGGAGATTGTGTACATCCCATATGGCATATCCCATATGGTATATCCCATCGCTAATGTCATGTTTATCTCTAAACTTCTACTTCCTGGTGATCCTCAAGCAGTGGTTCTCCAATGTTGCTTCCTTATCCGCATAAAGAAACAACTCGGCCTTGTGGCTCTCCATGAGGCTGTTGATTGCAGCCACTCTGCTCTCGTCGATCATGCGTCTTGCAATCAAGCCCAATCTTTCTCTTTCCTCGTACGAGTGCCCCGAAGCATGATTGTCCTCTTGGTCGTCTCTTTTTCCACATACTGCCCACGTGACGATCTTCCGTAGAACCTGGAATTCAATAGGGCCCGTCATTCCATTTTCTGCCAAATATTCCCGTGATTGGGGGAGAAACTGGTCGTAGTCACACACGTGCCGGCAGCACATGGCCACCACGACTCCGTCTAGTAACTGCTTACTTTTCTCCGAGTTCAAGATCAGTTTTATCGTCAAGTCGGTGGCTGCCCCACACAAATGCTTGGAAATGGCAACAATGGACTCGTGCTGCACAGACTCCAAAAACTTGTCTAGGTCCAAATGCTGGATATCGATTCTGTCTCGCTTGATTTGGGGATGGAGTCCGGACCCCTCGCAATCGCCCACGATCTTATTATCCATTTTCATGCGATTGACTCCACGGTCTATAAGCCCATATCCATATGTCAGATTGTTCGTATCTTTTGACTCTGTTTCCTCAAAATTCTCCTTTACCATATCTTCTTTTGTCACCTCGTTCTTTGTGGCATTAGTGTCAAAGACCACGCAGACGTTGACTGTTCTCGAAAGCTCGGCTTTTCCGCAGCCAAACTCCACATAGAAGCTCTTACTTGAAAGTAGATCTACCTCCTTCATAGCTCCTATGAGCGAGGCCTGCTGGATGATATGCTTTTGGTTTTCTTTCTTGGATAGCCAGCTATCTAGGCCCGCGTGCGTCTGGACTTTTCTCTCTAAGGATGGCACTTTCTTGTTGTAGTCTTCTAAAACACCGAATAACTTCATGAAGATGGCATTTTCCTTTTCGGAATCTGTTTCTGTTTCTGTTTCTGATTTGGATTCTGTAGCCGATAGTTCCCCTCTCCCGCTATTTGTGCGCTGCGAGAACTCGGCATTGAAGTCTTTTCTGTACCAGGGCTCGGGTGATTCGGTGGGCCTGGCATTACATCTCTGTAAATGTTTTTCAAGATCTCTTTCTTTCACTGTATGGTTCGGGTCCAAGGGACAAGGAACACGTGCATGTTTTGGGTTTATCGCACTCTCTTCCGGTTTACTATCCTCGAAACTCAAGTGTTCGGAGCAAAATCGTTGGTTCCTCTTGCTTTGCATGGCACATCGCCGATTCTTGTTCTTCAAGAAGTGCTCGCATCTGTTTGGCTGCGGCTGTTTTTCTCTTTTGCGCTGGCGTTCAATTTTTTGTCTCTTTGGCTGAGGTTGCGTTTGTAGGATGTCTGATGTAGTCATTGTTATAAATGTACATCAAAGGGGAGCTTGTTTTGCAATTGATGTAATTCTCACGTAGTTAGATTTTGGTGTTTTTCGCATTGGTTTGGAAGCCGGGCACCGATCCAGAATCGCAGAATTATTATGACACAGGAACTAATTCATTAAGTCGTATTCTAAGCTGAAAAATCCGAATCTTAAAAAATTTAGTGTCAGAAAACAATCTAGAAGAAATTAGAGACTCGAGTTTCCCAACCTAAATCCAAATTTTATATCACGATGAAACCGCCATTACTTTTCCTTCAAAATAGGATTCTGCATCTTTATTCTCTCCAGTTGTGCCGCACCTGCGTCTGTCTATCCATGCGGGCCGCGAAAAAATAACCCGATGATCATCTCGAGCCTCATCTCGAGCCTCATCTCGAGCCTCATTTGATAGCCATACCTAACAACTAACAATACCAAACCACACCGAAAATGAAGGAGAAAAGAAACGAGTTATGGAGGCTAGATCTCCTCGAGGCAAAGTACACGCAAGCCACGCCGCGGTTCTCGTTCACCAAAAAATTGATCAACGCCAGAAACAACTCGCACATCATGAAGAAGCTTCCCAACACGCCCAATGAAGCATTTCAACAGATCCACGCACTCAAGGCCGATTTGTTCCGTAAGAAGTTCCATGGGTCTTATAAAAAGCTTAGCCGGGACATCTCGCGTACCGTGAAGCAAAAAGTCAAGACTGTCGGGAAGAACGAAAAGCATATGGCGAAGCTCATACAAAAGCCGGAGTTTCACGAACAACTTATTACCGCCAAACTCGTCAAGATCATCCAATCGGCAATTTTGACCACAAAGGAAGCAAGACTGAATCCGCCTACATATATTTCCGAAGAGGTGAGAGATTACATCACCGATAAGTCCCTGGAGATGAACCCCTCACGCTTCTTTATTACGTACTGCCAGAACGATAAGGCACTCAACGAGTATGTCTCGAAGTTGTGGAATCTGAAGGAAATGAAGATACTATGCCTGGAGATCGACTGGAGTTTCCGGAAAATCAGGGGCAACTTGTCCAAGACGGAGATCGAGGCCCGTTCGAAGGAGACTGGCAAGAAATCCAAGGATGTTACGAAAGAGGGAGATGAGGCAGGACTCATTGGAAGCGACGAAAGCGGCTCGGAAAGTGACTCAGAAGACGACGGAGATGCCGGGATGGACCCCGAGGAGGCTTTTGAGAAGTTTTCTGCCTACGACAACTTGGTTGCTGGATCTGACGATGAGGAGGGGTTCGTGGCGGACCCAAATGTTGACTACAACGAAATCACCGACCAAGAGATGTCTGAGAGCGACGAAGAGAGCGAGGACTCGGACACACCTAAAGAAAAGAAAAACAAGGTTGCGGAGACGAAAAAGCACGTGCTTCCAGAGTTGGCTACAGGCTACTATTCCGGAGGATCTGATGACGAGGGGGATATCGATAACGATAAGGTGGTCAAGGAGGCCACGACCACGCGCAAAAATAGAAGAGGGCAGCGCGCCAGACAGAAGATCTGGGAGCAGAAGTACGGAACAAAGGCAATCCACGTGCAGAAGGAGAACCTGAGACTTGCCAGTGAGAGAGAGCGGAAACAGCAGGAGTTCGAGGACAGACAGCGCAAGAGAGAGCAGAAGGCGAAACTAGCACAGGAGAAAAACACATCCAAGACTGCAGGTTCTGCGGTTGGCGCCCTTGGGGGAGAACTGAAGGTGCATCCATCCTGGGAGGCCAAGAGGCTTGCTGACGAGAAGATGAAGAACGTCAAGTTCGAGGGTAAGAAGATCACCTTTGACTAAAGATGCGATGAAAGCTGTTTTACTTGATTGCTGAACGCTACATGTTGAACCACCTATTTACAACACTAACTTGCTGCGGTCGACCTTGAACTGCTTGGCGAGATCCTCCTCGGACACTTCCTCACACGCCAACGGAGAATACATGAGGAATTTGTACTGGCACTTTTCAGGCTCGCTCACCGAGATCAACTCGTGGCTGGGTCCGCACACCATGTCCACCTGCGCCGAGCGTTGAGGCCCGTTCCAGCACTTGCTGCCGCGGGCAAAGTAAATAGAATGTCCCTTAATTCCATGAAAACGTCCGACCAAAGTATCGTCCTGATATAGAGAGTCAAGGAGGCCTAGTCTATAGTTGTACTCGCCGATTTTTTTATTGACCCACTTGCCCTCGACTGCGCGGTAGATGTCTTCCTCCCCGTAGTCGGCCTTTATGCTATCGGCGTATATGGAAGCCTCCGAGTTTTTCTGCTGCAAGCTCTTTTCAGCTACATTTATCTTCTTTTTGAGTTCCTCAATTTGCTTGGTGGTTGGACCTGGTGTACTCTCAACCTCCTCTGGCATGGACTTATCTTTCTTGTCGGGTAATGAACGGAACTTGTTTAGCCATTTTCTCAAGGCAGAAGTAGAATTATTCTCCGCGAGTACACTTTGAGACCTCGAAAGAACGTCCTGCGATTTCTTCGAAATAGTATCCAAGCTGAAGCCAGAGACATCGTAGCTTGGCGCGTCTTCTTTTTCGGGTTTATTGGAGATGTACTCTGCGAACGATGAGACGGCTAGTTTCACTGCCTGGTCGTTGAAGTTGGGGTTGTAGTTTTCGAGAAGCTTCTGCAACATGGCTTCGAGTTTCTGAATTCTTCCGCTAGCCTGTTTGGAGTGCTCTTCGAGTTGCAGAAATCTTTCTTGTAGCTGACGCAGGTGTTCCAGGAAGAACGCGTCTATATTAGATGACCCGAATTCTTTGCTCTTTTCTCCCTTGGCTAATTCTTGCTCTAACTCCTTTTTCAAAGCTTCCAAATTGGCCTCGTCCTTCCTTATCTCAGTCTCTAGTGATTTGGCGCTATCTATAAGTTGCTGTTTCATCTTACGTGCCTTTTCCTGTAAACTCTTCTTAGTCTTCATAGCAGTTGCAATATCGGTCATTTTTGTGCTCAAGAACTCATCGAACTGGCGCTTCACCTGATCACAAACATTCGGACAGGCCCCGCTTATGTACTCGTCAGATCCGTCACAGCAAATCTCATAATCACACACCCCGTCGTTAAGCTTGAAGTTCTCTATATACGCCTCTCTGTGGCCCTCATTAGCACAGTAGAAATATTTTGGCGACTCTTTTGTGAACGGGCATGCATTGGTCCCGGGCTCGTCGGAGCCGTCAGGACAATCGCAAATGTCGTCGTTTATTTGCTCGAACAGAAGCTCGATCGAAGGATCCAGCAAACAGTGCCATTTACCATGCTTGTTTGCAGTATAAAGGGCCTGCTTTTCCGGAGAGACACCTATGATTTGATCCGCAGATACGACCGATAATAGGACGATAAGAACCTTGCTTGGCAACATGTTGGCAATTGTACAGGAAAGTTACCCAATGTATAATTTGCCTGATCTGGTTTGGAGATTCATACCGGCGTGGGGAAGCCGTGTCACGTGACCAGAGTCATACTGGAGTAGTGTTCAACATTTTCAGGGCATGTGACAAGAAATGCTTGTCGATTTAGAATTTCGTCTGCTCATAATAGTGGATGCAGAATTCTTTGATCTTAAAAATGCCATTTGATAAGTGACGAGAGTAGATAATGGATAGAGAAATTAGAGCATAGTAAGAGGCCTGCGATGTACTCAATTTTAATATGGCTTTCTTCTTTCATATAATATTTCTCAGGAATAGGAAGAAACAGTTGCACAAACATCAAGAATTCTACTAATTCTGAAGTTTCATCGATTTTTCAAAATGTTTAGTTTGTTTGTTTCGAGACAATAAAACATGCCACAGTAGACGCACTCGCTCTCAGCTAATTCATGAAAAGACACGTTTCAGTGAATCCACTTCAAATGAAATATTCGACGATCCATGAGTCTTGATACGGAGCACACAGTCTTTAATTAAGGACCTCACAGTTAGAGTCCCTTAAGCTTTATCTTTCTTATGCCTTGGATCCAGCCAAGGAATTTACAACGGCAAATCTCATGGCACTGACAAGTAATTTAGAATCCAGTATCCAGTACAAGCTTTCAAGAACGAGTCCAACCAAAGGAAAGATCAGACAGGTTGACATATTGTTTGCTTTTCAACATATTTCAATTTTCTTCATTCCATTCCAGCCGTGCCCTCCCAGGCCAGTACACCTCCGCTATAACCATCCTGACCAAGATCCGCAATAGGACCCCACAACAGTTTTTATAAGCAGTCCTTCCGTATCATCAAGCATGGCCGCTTAGAGATGCCAAAAATCAAGCAGCCGCGTCCGCTCTCTATCGCTAGATGCAAACGCCTCGTGCGGCCGCTTCTTTCCAAAACACACTCGCTCACCGACCTCTATTCAAAGTACCCCGCCAAGTTTCAGTTTGACGTTGATCTCTTCACCAGCGGCAATGGCAAAACTACACAGTTCACCAAACCAGCCACGGCGCAAGACCGACTAGTTTCGCTCAAGCCTTTTCTATCACCGGAGATATATGACGCGTATGTGGAAATATTCAGCATTTTCAGAACCATTGTCTCCACATTACACCCAGAAGATGCTAGCGCTGGCAGCGGGCGTCAAGTGAAGCGGGAGAATGGGAAATCTCGGCTGAAGAATAACGCAAAGGGCCATTCAAAAGAGCAGAACGACAAGGTTCCCCGACTCTCGTTTCTAGCAGCGCGGAAACTTGGGAAATCCATTGCTTTAGGCACGAAATCTACCCATTACTCTCTCAACCAAACTGCGCTCTTTGATCCGGAATCAATCCCGCTATACCTCAGAAAATATCACGATCAGCTCGCAGAAGAAATTGATGAGTGGTTGTTGATGGAACCAAAGGCGGTTATTGGCCAGCATTGGCCCCAACTTATCCTCGGGTACGTGATGCACATTCTTGTATTCAATCTGCGCGTTCTTTTTTACACGCTTATCCCTGTTTTCTGCCATTGGCTCAGCGAGCAAGACTTGCTGTGCCTGCGAACACTCTTCATGGAATTCTGGCTATTTCTGAATTCAGACCCAGACCATGAAGAAGTCCAAGATCTAACAGCACCAGATATAACAAAGGACCCCAGTATCGACATTTTCTGGCTCTTTCACAAAATAGGGTACTGGCAGCAAATGCTTCGACTCCTTCGCGTCAGATCTTTGGAGTATAATTCAGCGGACGCGTATGACGCGTTGTTGTTGGATGCTTTGATATACTCTGATAGACTAGACCTAGCACGAGTGGACGTTCATGAGGTGTATGCACTCATGAGAAATAACCTTCAGCACCCTCAAAACACCCAAATTCTCATAGCGGTCGTTGCGCAGTTGATCACTAGATTCAGGAAAACTTATGCCGTTGCCTCGAAGTCAACAGAAGCATATGACGCGATCTTCAACACCTACCGTGAAATTAGGCATTTCATACAGGCGTGGCTCTCTCTCAGTAAGACTTTCATCTTCAACACATTAGACAAGGGAAACGCCGAGCTATTTGACGCCTGCTCGATGATCATTACGCATCTCAAGGAGAAGTGTGCTCTGATTATTGCATACTTGGGAGGCAAAGGGCGTAGTGACGATCGTCATATATTGGAGACGACCCGCAAGTTTAAAGCGCTTCACTCAAAGAATGGTGAGCTACTCGACACCTTTGAAATCTTGAAGGCATTCTTCCTAGATACCCAGCTCCAAGTGGGCGAAGCCATTGCTTCTTCGTCGATGGCTAGGTACTTCTCTTCACTTCTTGCCGAAGATTATGACGACGACACACTTGAAGACTTCATGGCGTGGCTTGACCGACAAAACCAAGCACAGTATGGAGGATTCGCGTCTCTTTTGCAGCGCCAGATTGCGTCTATCCAGCACTAAAGAAGCGGTCGTTCTCTTTTATTATTTGCATGCCCAGCATTTATCCAGCATTTATCCAGCATCTACCCAGCATTCATAATAACATACGCGGTTTCAAGCCTCAGTTTAGTGAACGAAACCCGTTACCATCTGCTACGACAAACATGCCGTTCATGCTGTCGTCAGTTATGACACTCTCACACGCTTGAACGACTTCTTGTAGCGATACTGTAGGGAGCAGTGCCGAGCCCGACTTGCCCATATCAGTTTCTGGCACAAGTGCCGGCAAAACGGCATTGACTCGTATCTTGCCATTGAGCTCAGCGGCAAGCGACTCCGTGAACCCTAAAAGCCCCGCCTTCAGCGCCGCATAGGGCGACGTGCCGGGCACAGTTACTCCGCTTATAGATAACATCGACAGTACGTTTAGAATGCTCGGATTTACCCCCGATTTCTTCTGCTCCCTAAGAAACGGCATGATTGCCGCCTTAGACAAAAGAATGGGCGCCACTAGGTTCAAGTTTATCGTGGTGGCGATTGCCTCGGGACTGAGCCTGGAAAGCACATTGTGGGTGGTGACGCCCGCGCAATTCACGAGAAGAGAACTATCGGTGAAAATGTCTTTAAGGCTCTTTTCCGGAATTTCTAAGCGGCCTACCTGCTCGAGATCAAGCACCTTATACTGATGGTGCTGGTTGCCGGACCTCAGAAGCAAGCACAAGTTTCTCGAGAGTCTCTCTTCGTTTCGGGCCACCATCGTGACCCCGTATCCCAATTGGGAGAGTCTCTGACAGAGCGCGAACCCGATCCCGCTAGACGCGCCCGTCACTATCGCACGCCGTCCGGAAAACATCGATTCTCAGATAGATGTGGTAGATTTGCAAGCGCTATTGAACGCGTGCGTGCATGAAAAACCGCGATGTTCGCAACATTCCAATTCTGGGGACCGGGTACAGGGTGGGTCCTGGAAGTTGTTTTATGATCATTTTTCATGATCACCATATCATTTTATTTTGCCTTGATTGTTTTTCTAGCTTGAGATTTTTTTTCCTTGGACCAATTCAATCAACGTTCATGTCTTTATGAACAAGGTTCACCTTTCGCTCCTCATCAGGATGTAGCTTCACTTTAGTCTTTTGAACACAGATTAATATTTCCCATTGAATAGCATATACTCAAAACAATATACTTGACCAAAAAGTATTTGTGGGTCTGTAAACCCTGCGAGGAGTGTGCATACCTAACATTACACCCACTTTTTTACAGCCGCTGGGGCTGCGAATTGAAAACATGAAAGCTCTGAAAAGTGCAGATTCTAAGGCCATTGGTTGGCTACCAAACTAACGAGATGCAGCAAAACAGAAAAGACAAATTCCTTGTTCGATGATCCAAAACACTCAGATCCGGATTGACGATCCTCACATCAACACAGAACGCGAAGAACAAAGGACGTGTTGCAAATACTTACAATGCGTTGACTGCGGTTGAACCTTTCGGCATGTTTGGGGACCGCGCCTCAAACAGAAGAGCATGAATATTTCTGAGCATAACCTCCATAATTGAGTTTATGGACCTTGACTTTTGGGGCTGAAAGTTGTGAGAATTTCTTCGAAAAAGGTCCTTTTCAACTGATCGTATTTCCTGGATGTTTGGGGTTATATATAAACCCCTTCGATCTCAAAAACACTATTGTAGATTTATTAGACGCCATTTGGACCAGCCATTTGAAGGACTGCCCCATTTCAGATTTGCTGCCAGATCTGAGAGCTACTTGCCAATTGAGGAAGATAGCTCCAGCATATCGTCTATTGTTCAGCGCTAGTCATGTCCACATTAGAACTTCGCCCCGTTTCTCCAGCGGCAGCGACGCTCGTGTGATTAATTCCTTTCCTGTAGTATGAATTTCACAAAACTTATGTTTCCAGAAATGCCATTCCACAGTTCTTTTTCGTTCAAGATGAACAAAAAATAATTGCAGAGGGTTGAAAAGCCAATTGAAGTACTCCCCAGAAGAGGGCTATGACTTGAAGTCCTGTACGGCCTGAATGAGGCTCGTCAATTTCCTAATTTAAAACAATAAACTCGCAAACAATAGACTGTATAGTTTTCCCGGAGGAGATGTTGAAACATTCAACCCGAGATGCGGAAGTTAACTCACTCTGCTCTAAAATGTGGAATAGCTGTTCTGTGATCACTAAAGCCAGAGGCCCAATGATTGTGATATATGTAATCATATATATGTACGAAACAGGAAATATGGCCTATCATACATCAAGATAGATTCAACAGAAGTACGCGATACAACAAGAATATTTAAATGATCGACAGTTTATTGTATTCCAAGGAGGTTGTGGACGTGTTTTCTGCGTCTAATTCCCGGTTCGGCCACACAACAAAGGTGCAAAAATAACTACATCCATGTTACCGATGCCTATAAGTATCGCAATAGCCCACAAAAAATGAAGAATTGCCTCTTCAGAAACTTATCTTGATATCCTTTCGCTTTAAACCAAAAGACGCTTCAAACTAAAAATGCAATTTTCTGTCATTCTCTCTATCGCCGTGGCGCTTGTTTCAGCCGCTGAAATTGGCAATTCTGGACGTCGCCACAGAAACGCTCGTCGTACCATCATCTTGGGTGAAGACAACACGATCAATGGAAAACTCATCGGAAAGGGATCCTATTCAGCTAGTGATTTGAATACTCTTGTCAATTCTGACTTGTCGGACAATTATGCAAATGCCGACAAAGCCGAGAAAGCCGACAAGCCCAAAGAGGCAGACAGACTCGAGAAAGCTAGAAAGGGGGATTCCGCTGCGCTTTCTGAGTTGTCAGAATTAGCTGATATTGCTGACAAGGCAGATAAGGCAGACATTGCCGAGAAAATTGCCATGGCGGACAAAGCGGCCAATGTAGCCAGTGCAGTCAGTGGTCCAGTGAACCCAATTGATATCAATCAAGCACTCGCCGAGACCAGCCAAGACGTACGCGGAAAACTTAACTTGAACGAAAACCAGAAGATTTGGTACGACAAACTTTTGCAGCAGCTTGCTGAAACTAAGCACGCCGGAGCCGAGCCTTTGAATGTGACCGAGTTCATTAACAAGGATTTGACAGAGGAGGCCAGGAAAGTGCTTGGCTTGACGAACGAGCAAAACTTGTGGTTCTCGGTTGTCATTGAGAAAATGCTCTCTAAAACAGGAAGAAGAGTGATTTACCGTCCTGAAGAAGCGCAGAGAGAAAAGCCATCCGAGCCTGGGGCTACGAAGAAGAATGGCAATGCAAAAAATGCTACTGACAGTGCTGCTGACCGTGCTACCGGCAATGGTTTCACTGCTTCTGCCAGCGCTTATGCGTCATTGAAAGGATTCCAAGGCTCATCCAAAGCGGATACCAAGAACTCAACCGCTTATACTTCTGCCCAGGCCAGCCCTCTGGGTGCTGCTAGAATCACCGAGGAAAAGTTCTCCGGGGCTGCTACTTTTGCGGCTCAAAATAAGTGGGTGATCATTGGAGCGGCTGCCGGCCTCCTTGCTTTGTTTTGAGATAATTGATTTCTTGATCGCTTGAATTGCTTTCGGAGATATTTTAAAGAGTAGTATTTCATAGTTGATTTTGTTTTTGCTTATTCCACTTTACTGACACAGTTGTATCCGCATAAGAAAATGCGTCCTAAAGAGTCTGTATCACGTTTTCGAGAGAGCAGTTAGTCTTTAAAGAGAGAAATGCAAGCAGAGCGTTGCACAGAATGTACTCCGTAGAGAAGTTTTCTTCATTGCCCTTTTATACCGCTCCCCGTCTGATTCAGAATCTTGATAGGTTCTTCGTTACATGTGACCTCGAATTGGGTTAGAGGTTTTATGTATAGCTGTACAGATTTTGGGCTAAGGGTAACATTTCAGCTCCCTTTAATCAATGTATCTATCGAGAGAAATGATTCACACCCTTGGTCTCTCTTAACGAGATTGATTTAACAATTGACCCATCTCTTGTATCACATTGAAAAATCGTGTTTCCACACAGCCTTCGCTCTCGAACCTACCATTCTATTTAGCTTTGTTCCCTTTGGGTTGTGTGACTGTGATTTCGAAACAGGTGATCATGAAATACTATCTACAAAAATTGAAATACACCTTCTTATCTCCCCAGTGTTATTCCATGACCAGATACTGTTATGCAATCTCGGAGCAGATATTCTCGCGGTATTCGGATCCAACGGCAGGCACGTCGGTGTCCTCGATCTTTGAGTCGTATCACAATTGTTTTGAACTTAGAAATGTTTTTACGAAAAGAAAACCACCACAATTGTGTAAACCACTTTTCTTTTCGCAACCTTTCCTAATCTGGACTCCACTTTAATACGCGACCCCTGGTCACATTACTCTTCGGGGAATCAGTAAGAACATTTAACTTGATTCTTAAAGCGTGCTGTCATTTTTTTCAAAAAAAAAAAAAAAAAAAATGTATCATATTACAGGAAAGAACATCTTCTACGCAACCAGTCTCAAAAAAAACCTATGAATACGACTGAATAATGCACTGAGTATTGAGAGACTCCAGCTTTCCCAAGCCCTAGTCTCTTCTCTTCACATTAGCCGCATGTGAAAACCAAGTCGATTGGCCACTACTTTACTTCGCCCCAACGCTATTATTAATAGCAGAAAGAGGAGCCCCAGCTCTCTGCTCAAGGCGTCGGGAACGTCATGGAAATGACGGATGATGCCGATCAACACGTCCCCTTGTTTTAGAGTCACATTTCAGTCACGCGCCGCTCCCGATAATACGCCGTAACACGCCGTAACACGCCTTTGACAAATTCTCGCCCATGGTGTTTAGGAGAAACTAGCGGTTATTGATTCTGGCCAAAAAAAAGCAATGTATCAGCTTAATAGTCAGCAACAAAGCAGCTTCAGCTAGCCGCCTATATATTATTTTGCACAAGAATTTCACGTGCAAGAAAGCCTTTATGGCCAAGTTGGTAAGGCACCTCACTAGTAATGAGGAGATCGTCAGTTCGAATCTGGCTGAAGGCATCTTTTTTTTTCCATTTCACAAACCCAAGAATGTGTGCTAAGCACTCAAAATAGTCCTTTACTCTTGTTTTTTGTGTTTATCAAAAGCTGTTTCTCCCATGATGTAACAGGGTGTGACAGAAGAAAGTGGGGACTTCACGCTCAATGGCCACTAGTAGTATCTTAATTCTTCTTCTTCGAGGAACCAAGCTAGATAATTCAACTTAACTTGACTCTATTACTAATCAAGTGAGATAAGTCGTGTTTTCTGAGTTCCAATGCTATCAAAAACTGTTATCGAAGTCCCGGAGGCTAGAGATCTTGATACGAGGCGAAAAGTTCAACCCGTACCAATCTACATTGTACGAGCCCTACGAATATACGCTCTTTTCGCTTTCTCATCCTTTTATTCCATGTGTATTAACTTATTTCGTACTGCTACTCGCCGTTGATGAGCGCAGAAATACCCATAAGACCCATCAACGCGAATCTGAAATACTTGTTCTCCGTGAGAAGAATCGTGACGTACCCTAGCTTAGGGAAGTAGCCCTTGACCGTGCCCACGAGATCGTTTTTCTGGCTGAGGTATGCCTGTTTTCTCAGGTAAAGCAGAAGGTCATCCTGCGCGTTGTTGTCACCCTTGGTGAGAAGTAATTGGTCAGAGTCGGACCGGTGCTCTCTCAACACACGGTGCACAATTGGGATCGTCTTGCCCTTGACTTCGTAGACCACAACATCTCCCACACGCGCATAACTATCTCTGTTCCACAAAAACAAGATATCTCCTCTTTGGAACGCGGGTTCCATAGATCCAGATAACACCACCACGATGGGCGAGTGCGAGTTGGCGATCACGCCGAGCGTCTTCCACGCGATGAACGCAGATGTGAAGACGTACGCCAAGCTGAGAAACTGGGCAATTTGCTGGCGGAGATTCATTTTAGTATATATTCCAGCGGGATTTGGTTACGTGGGACTGATCCTTAGTTCCTGAGATTTCTGGAATCAATAGTGTGGAGGAGCCGGTGCGATTTGGAGCTACGTGTCTGCAGTGCCCGGTCGCGGCTTGGAGTAGCAGAGGAATGAAGGAACAAGAGGCCCGATAAAACATCACGTAAAGAGATGTGTAGATCAATTTAATTTGAAAAACAAAACAGGAGAATGAGTATAAGTTTCAGTTTGTGAGCTTCCTTTTCCAAAGAAAGGTTTAGTAACTTTGTCCTGAATAGTTTTATTCACCGGTTGTTAGAGGCTAAAAAGGGTGTGGGGCCAGAAAAGTGATTTGAAATCAGTACCTTACCATATGTAATTGGATAATAGTAAAACAAAAGATGAACGAATCAAAGCAGTCTATACATTTTAGTCATCTTCAATGGCCGTGTGAACTTTCTAGCTTAACATGTCCTCCGTGCAATGCAGCACAGCGTCTTAAAACCGTGGCTCTGTCTCTAACAGGTTAGTGGTGCGAAACGTGCGAAACGGTTTGGGCTCTTTTGATATTTAACCGGCACACGAGAGACCACAGATGGAATATACGGGGTTGATTCTTCAGCCGTGTAATGTGTACGAAATTCATTTCAAGTATCATCAAAACAACCTGGGATCATGTAGTATACGACTAATCAGATTTCAAACCTAATTTTTTCTCTATGGTTTTGTTCTTTTTTCCACCCTCACTTGCCAGTTTCGGATCTCAATGGACTTAGGTGCAGAACCTTCCACAACTCAGCCAACATCTTCATATCAAATATAAGATCGGTGTCAATCATCTCAAGAAAGCTCGAAAATCTTGTAGCCTCCTTCTCAAAGGTAAAGAGAAGACAAATCTCTATATTAACAGGCAGAACGGACATTGGCATCATGTCTCGAATTGCATTTTCTTGGATCGGTGCTCGTAACTATACATACCCATCACCCATGTCTCACTAGCTTTTTCCTCACCTGGAAAATGGATTAAAAGCCAATCCATGGGGCATGAAGAATATAAGTGGTACAAGTGACCCAAAAAAAAGTCATGACTTTAACTCGAAAGCAAACTTTGGCCATTGTTTCAGGTGTGTTTTGTCCTGTAGCCGTTGAACTCTAACCCAAGACCCTTCCAGATCGGGCATTTCATAATACATGCGGCCCTGCACGCGGCAACCCAGATCCCTAGTAAACAAAAACACCGTTTTGCTAAAGTCATCAGGTCATTATAAGACGGGTGTACAACAGGAAACACATAATCACGTGATACGAGTGTATTCCAGGTCTTGATCATCCCCTCTCTTTTGTCCGGACATCTCTCTGCTTTCCATTCTTGTCAGTGGCTTCCCTCCCACTCAGCCATCCGCATAAGTGCCACTCACAGGAACCACATAAACCACACATACATATCACACATTTGATCCACGTAATATCCACATATAATCCACACATAATCCCCGCAGAACAATACATGGGCGCTTTCAACAACGAGTCGTCCATCGAAGGTGACGTCTATGTGCAGAGATTAGCCACGTACATCCGGCGCAACGAGGAGGCCTTGGCCAACGGGCTTCTCTGTTTTCTGAAGGTACGCTCACAGACCAACATCAAGCCTCTTCGGCCCAGTTTCACCACGCACCATCTCTACTATATCACGGAGCGGGTCGCCAATCTGACGCTCGATGTGGACGTCGGCCCTCTTAACATCAAGCTCGACAGCCCCAACCACGAGCCCACATTCATCTCGTTCATGGCCAATAATGCCAGGTCGCAACGGAACTTTGAGAGCGACGCCCGCTCGATCTCGTCGATCAACTCGATGAAGTCCATGGTTTCGAGCGCGTCCGTCTACTGGATGTCATTTTCCTTCAGCAAGGATCCCCGTGTGATCCAGAAGGACGTGAAATATCTATACCTGTCGTTCACGAAGATCCCGTGCTTGATCCTAAGCCCGCGAACGAAAATCAACAGTGTTTCGGGGTACGAGGAGTACCCGTGCGACACGCTGGTGCCACTCAAGATGTTCAAGAACCTCCAGGTGCTTGAGTTGGTCGAGTACGAGCCCAACGAAGTGTATGGCTGGCACTCGCTCAGCGAGCACTTGCGCATTCTCATCGTCAGAAACACCAAGGTGTCCAATCTCTCCGACGTGTTGTACACCTTGGTCTGCGACGACGAGCACGGGCGGCTGCTGTTCAACATGCGGCGACAAGCTAAGAAACCGGCCGACTCGATTCTGCCCCACGACCACCACGACCTTCCTTCCAACGCACCATTTTTCAGCCAGAACAGAAGAAGAGCCATGACTGCCACCTCTGTTTTCCCACCCGCGGGCAGAGAGTCTTCTCTTCTAGGCACGCGATCTGAAAACGTGGTCCCTGTCCTAGCGGCCTCGTCCTCTTCCAATGAACCCGCTCCGTTGCCGGCCAACAAGTGGTTTTTCATGAAGCAGCTCACCGTAACAGAAAGCTCCATCACGCAGATCCCGGGGTACGTGTTCCGGCCGCTCGCAAACCTCGTCAAGCTCAACTTGTCCAGCAACTTGTTGGAGGACATTCCCGGCGGCCTCGAGCACCTCCCGCACTTGAAATACCTCAACCTCGCAGACAATTACATCACCAACCTCCGGGCGCTCCCGTCCAATTTGGGCCTGCTAGTCACTGTGAACTTGAACAACAACAAGATCGAAGATCTCACGGGCGTCGAGGCGTTGGCCGCGCTCGAAAAGATCGACTTGCGCCGCAACAAGTTGAAGGGCTTGCAGCTGGTTCTCTCTCTTGTTAAACAGGTAGCCCGGCCCGAGTCGAAACTCAACAACGTGTTCATTTCCAACAACAATTTGCAGCGCACGTACCGCGCGGATCTCTTCAACTTGTTCAACGCGGCCAGGCCGAAAAACATGATCAAAATAGACGATTCCAGACCAGGCTACTTCGAGCGGGCGATGCTCCTCGACCCCGACTCGGCCAAACGGTTTTTCGAGAAAGTCATGGGAATCGAAAAACCCACGGTCGCGGTGGTGGAAAAGGCACGCCCGCAACATTCCTCATCACCCACAAACGAGTCTTCCCTGACGCTACAGCGAAAGAACTTGCTCAATCTCCAGCTTTCACCGAAAACACCCGAGAAGCAAAAAGCGAACCATCAGCACAGCAACTCCACAGGCGACGTGTTGGAGACCATCTCGCTGCTCAACATTCAGGACCTCGAGAACACGTTCGCCCATAGGAAAAACTCCAGCGTGATGACCACGGCGTCTTCTACCAACAGCAACACACCCACCATAGTCCAGGCCGGACACGCGAACGAGAGCAATCCATCCAGCCCGTCCGTCAGAAACTTTTCCAAGACACTCAAGCCGCTCCTTCCGAACGCAAACTTGTGCAATCAACAGCATTACCCGGCACAGAAGATGCCGCCCATGAGCCGCCAGCTGCTGTCGCCCATGATCCATGTGAACAATAACGAGTCGGCATCCACGCTCAAAAGTTCCAATACCATGACCAGATTAGACATCGACTCGGCATCACTCACAAACTTGGCGCCCAGCGTGATCACACCTATTCAAGTGCAAGTGGAGGGCTTCCAATAATGCAACGGAGATTTACTTCTATACAAGGGGAGAGAGAAAGATGACAAAACCAGAGCGGATAAAAAAAAGATAAAGAAAAAAGTATTCTTTTTTTTTCTTTCTTCCTTTCGGGGCTTGTTACTTAATTCAGTATCTTATTTGTCTTTCATTCTCTTTTTTTGTTTGCTGGTGCTTGCCAACAGAGTGAGACCTATAAAGAACGCGGTCCCATTTATTAATCGCGTGCGTATTTGTGGCACTTAATGCAAGCAACGAGCAGGCAAGAAAAAACGCTTTCAGCACTTCCCAACTTTCTCTTTATATTTAACTTCACGAGATGAAGCTATTCCTAACGACGCTACTTTTCCTCGCATGGCTGACCCGGTCGGCTGTGCTGTTAGAATATGGCGACATCCTTGATCATATAGGCTATACAGCAAATGAAACGCACCACGAGTTGAGCAAAAGAGGGCTCCACGAAGACAGCACCTTGTTGTACCAGACAGACAACCATCTCCTGGAATACTACCTCCTGCCCCCATACTATCCGTGCCGTATGTATCCTCTTGCTCTTTCTCTTTTCAATTCATTTTAATTTAGTTCAATCTCGTTGTCAGGCTCTGTATTTTGCAGCCATGGTATAACGACAGATGGGTGCAAAACACCCAGCATTGACCACTGGCGCACCACAAAATACTAACTTCTCCAAGCTGTTGGCGGCCGCATTGAAAATTCATGGCAGAAGGCGTATTCGAAGGTCCGCAAGATCGTGGAGAAAATGACGATTCCTGAAAAAGTGAACCTTACTACAGGTACGGGCTGGGGATCGGGGCCCTGTGTGGGAAACACAGGCTCTGTCCCTCGTCTTGGAATCCCCAGTCTTTGTTTGCAAGACGGCCCCAACGGAGTGCGGTTCAGCGATTTCGTCACGCATTTCCCCTCGGGACTAGCCGTTGGAAGCACGTTCAACAAGGAGCTCATGAAACTCAAAGGCCGGGCCGAGGGCCGCGAGTTCAAGGACAAAAACGTGCACATTGCTCTCTCGCCCACCATCGGGCCCATTGGCCTCAAAGCTCAGGGTGGAAGAAACTGGGAGAGTTTTGGCGCCGACCCGTACCTACAGGGCGTGGCGGGCGCAAATCAAATCACGGGGATCCAGATGGAGGGGGTGGTTGCCGTGGCACGCCATTTCATTGGAAACGAGCAGGAGCATTTCCGCCAGGTGGGAGAGTGGGAAAGCAATGGGTGGGATAAGTTGAAGACATCGATCAGCTCGAACATCGGTGATCGTACCATGCATGAGGTGTATCTCTGGCCATTTGCCGATGCGGTACATGCGGGCGTAGGCGGCATTCTCTGCTCTTACAACCAGGTCAACAACACGCATGCTTGTGAGAACTCGTACTTGCTCAATTACTTGTTGAAGGAGGAGTTGGGGTTCCAGGGCTTTGTTGTTTCCGATTGGGGAGCCCAGCACTCGGGCGTCGACTCTGCACTCGCTGGTCTTGACATGTCGATGCCGGGGGAAATCTTCGACGAGTGGTTGAGCGGCAGATCGTTCTGGGGCCCTTCACTTACTCGAGCCATCTACAACGAGACCATCCCGCAGCAACGACTCAACGATATGGTGTCGCGGATCTTGGTTCCGTTTTTCTCCTCGAAGGCTCTTAGTTTGCCCTCGGAAGAGGACATCCCCAACTTCAGCTCGTGGACCTTCCACACATACGGTCAACAGTATCCGTACCAGCACTACGGCCCCATTTCCCAGCAGAACTGGCACATCGATGCGAGATCAGAGTTCTCCGACAAGGTAGCACAGGAGATTGCACGCGAGGCCATTGTCTTGCTTAAGAATGTTGGCCACCACTTGCCCATCGAGAAAAGCAACGGAATCCGGAGATTGCTTATTGTTGGGTCGGCACAGAATACTGACAGAAGGGGTGTAAACTGTAAAGACCAGAGATGCACAGAAGGAATCTTGACCTCCGGATGGGGGTCGGCGGCAGTGAACAACCCCATTGTGATCACGCCCTTCCAGTCCATTCAAGAACGTGCCATTGAACGTGGAATCACTGTCGACTCCAACTCGGATAACTGGAATGTTGCTCAGGCAGAGGAACAGGCAGACTATGCGGACATGGCAATCGTTGTTGTTAGTGCGTATTCGGGTGAAGGATACATCGAGGTAGACGACAATTTCGGCGACAGAAAAAACGTCAGCTTGTGGAACAACGGCGACAAACTCATCACACATGTGGCTGACCGGTGCCGGAAAACAGTTGTCGTGGTCACATCTACAGGGCCCGTTGATATGGAGCAGTGGATCGAGCACGAGAATGTAGTGGCGGTTCTTTTCGCTGCACCTTTGGGTCAGTACGTGGGCGAGGCCATCGCGGAGGTTTTGTTTGGCGAAGTCAACCCTTCTGGCCGCCTTCCCTTTACGATTGCAAAGAAGCCACTGCATTATGTGCCCATTCTCGAGGATCTCAAAGAAGGCCCCGAGCCGCAGGATATCTTCGACCGTGGAATCTACTTGGACTACCGTTTCTTCGATAAGCATTCCATGAAACCAAGATTCCCCTTCGGGTACGGGTTGTCGTATACAAAGTTCCTGGTCTTCAACCTCAAGATTAAAGAGCTCAACTCGCCCACAGAGTACCTCATTTCGCCCGAGAAGTATGCGCCCGTTTTCCCCACTGTCGAAGATGACGTTTGTGACCCTGAGGACGCGCTTTTCCCGTATGATGATTTTGACACTATTCCCGGATTCATATATCCCTATTTGTACGACGAGAAAGTGCGCTTGATCGACGAGGATGAGTCCTTTGATTATCCGAAGGGATACACGCCCACACACCCTCCGAAGCCACCTTTGGCAGGTGGAGGTCTCGGGGGCAATCCTGCACTTTGGGAAGAAATCTACGAGATCACGGTCCTGGTATCGAACGACGGCCTCATGGCAGGTGCCTACGTGTCGCAGTTGTATGTGGAGTTCCCCTCTACGATTGCCGCGTCGCCGCCCAAATCACTCCGGGGCTTCGAGAAGATTTACTTGAGCGCCAAGCTGTCGGCCGTGGTGACCTTTACACTTCTTCACCGAGACTTGAGTATCTGGGACTCGCAGAGCCAGCAGTGGATCATTCAGACAGGAACGTACAAGATCTACGTCGCCAGCTCCAGCAGGAAAGTCGAGCTTGTGGGAGAGATCGAGATCGGAAGCTAGATGGATCACGGCGTGGAGAGAGTAACATGGCGAGCTTGTAGTGAAGGGAGCAGCGTGGAAAGATTAGATTAATGGCTCAAAGGTGAGAGGGGTATTTATGAATTCTCATTATTTTTTTTTTATTTTTCTATTCTCTTTATATTCTTTACTATCTTTATTTTCTCTATTTTCTCTATTCTCTCTATTTTCTTTATTTTGTTACTTCTTTTTTTTCGCAGCCAGAAGACGCGTCTTGGCGAGTCGCGGTGATGCTTTTGCGCGCACTCATCTAAGTAGCCGAATCAGGAATGGCCCGCATGCTCATGCCTGATCTTCTGGTGTGAACAGCCGTCCATTGGTTGCTGGGTCCTATCATATTTCCGTACATTCCCTTTATATCCTATACCTTTTCTACCTTCTATACCTTTTATACTATCACAAGCTTGACTGTGCACAGAGCAATGGCCGCCAAAGTGTCGCTAGCTGAAAAATACGCTCTTCGCCAGTCGCAGACCCAGGCGTCTCATAATACATGGCCGGATGCTTTTTCACGAGATAGCATCCGCCCTCCGGCGCCTTTAGAAACGTATAAACGGCCCCGGTCGCCACGTAGGCTGCTAGCGGAAAAGTACGAGGCACGGAGCCTCTCTAAAAGTCCAGTCCCCAAAGTGCCTGGTGCATTTGGACTGCCCATCAAAAGAGTGTTTGTGTCCCCACTGCGTGCGACAGATGTTGCGCCTGTCCAATTGTACAAAACCACCCACCCTTCTCAACACGTTGCTCCGAAACGCTTGTTTGCTCTGGAAAAACCTAGAGAGTATAGAGTGGCTAAGAAACAGAGTACAGGTGCTCTCATGGGTCAGCTTGCACGGCGTGTGACGGGGTTCATCGCCCTGATCGCCACAAAAAGACCGGCCACAGAGTCCCTTACTGATGACTGGCACCTGAGACAAAGTCCCCGCAGTTTGCGATATCCCACCTTGGATATCTTGAATGTTCAGAACAGATTTCCTTCTCTACCCGGCCGCTTGATCAGGACACTGGTTCCTGATTCTCCCAAAGACGATGTGGACGATGTGGACGAGGTGGACTTGGCGATCCGGGAAAATAAACACAAGCAGGAAAAGCAGAAACTTGAGCAGCAGCTTCAGCTTGAAGTTCAACAAGCACGGGAAATCAAGGAGGACTACGAGCGCAGACTTTATCTCCAGAAGAAAGATTACGAGGCGCAGATCCATGCCCTTCGAGACGTGGCCACGCAAAAAGCTGCGTTTTCTGCCAGGGAAGCCGAGCCCACGACACAAACGATTGTAGATCCAAGGCCGAATTCGTCGTCAGAAGGCGTGGCAGACCGCACGTTTCACGACATCAGTCAGGAAGTTGAAGAATTAAACCCCCCTAAGAAACTGCGCTGGGGGCTTAAGGAGTGTCCCCTGGAATCCGATGTCGAAATCACCAAAAAGCTTGCTGAGAAGACTGCCTTGTTGGCGGCACTCACGTACGAACGTGCTAAAAGGAAGGACTCGATCAAATCGATCCAGTCCGCCAGATCGCAACACTCTGCCAGATCGAACGAGTCTTCCAGAACAACCGACTCTTCAAAGAAAGAGCGGCTGGCAAGAAGGCGCAGGACCCTGGCCCAGAGCCAGCAGAGGCCTCTGCAGAACTTTGTGGCCTATAGGGAATATACAGGCACGGAAAACTCGTTCACTCTCGACTTCCCCAAACTTCCCGAGCCTACCCTGGGAGGAACCCAAACCCCCCAACCTCCAAGGGCAATACCCAAGACAAATGGGAATGGGAGAGATATGGCGTTGTTGGTCGAGGCCCTACTAAAACTAGCGCTGGTGCTAGAGAGCTCCCCACACTTACCTGAAGGAGAAAAAAGGGAGGTACGGCGCAAGCTTCGGTACTACGCGTCGGAATTGCTGGACGAGGTCATCCTCAGAAAGTCTGATAAGATCGCCAAGCTTTCCAACTTGAAAGTCTTTCTTGGGGAGTTCGAGGTGTGCCATAACACAAACCCACAGCAGGCAGAAATCCTTTACGCGGCAGCAAAGCTTGAGGCGATCCAACTCTCACTTGAAAACACTCGCAACTTCTACGAGGAAAAGTCACGCCAGAAAAGCCGCCAAGCGAGGAAGACCGAACGTAGAATCCAGAGGTTGGGCCCTCCAGAAGAATTGCCCCTGAGGGAAGCTACAGCCAGGTATGTCGAGACTCTTTCGCACAAGGCAGTGACCGTTTTGCGGCTGCGGGAACTCACAATCGCACAGAACGAGACCAATAAGCTCATCCGGCGTATTGATGTAATACGGGAAATAGCGAGAAGGGGGAACGGGAGTGGATCCCCTGAATCGCCCGATTATTTCAGAGATTAGAGGTGAGCGAGGCATGATTGACCTAGCATGTAAGAGTTGAAATGTGGGGCGATACTTTTAAACCAAGACTCGAGAACGGTTCTCACCAGTGATAAGAAGTATTTATGTACTGTAGCATAGTAGCTAATTGACGCATTCTTTTTTACCTTTGATCCAGCATCAAATCGCGATTCGTATTTATGATTTTGCGGCCCAAAGAAATACGCAAATTAATACTAGCTTAACTATTCTTCATACACTTATAAGACCCCCAAGGTTAGGTTGTCACCTTCCAAGTCAGTGGTTTAAACTTTATTCCTGGTTTAAAGCTGTACATTTTTCCTTTGATGAATGTATCTAGCAAAAAAAAAAAAAGAAGAAAAAACACACACAAAAAAATATAACATTTTTTTCCCACGAAGTTGATGGCGATGTAAACGAATTAGAATTGCAGCCGTTTTCGAATCCGGCGTGGGCATGTAATTGATTTTGAGCGGCTAAGAAAATGTCACACTCCCCCTCAAGATGCCCAAGCATGGCAAGATTTTGATCAGGGCGAACGAGATGTCCAGAAGAAGGATATTAATGAATAAAAAAAAAAAACATTAAACAGAAGACAAAGAACATATAAAAATAAAGGCATGAAAAAATAAATGCCGCCTCACTCACTACACCTAAATGGCCTTCCCTCTGCCTCATCAGATCAGTGCGCGTGAGCTCATCCACAGTACACCCGAGACGTGAGACGCGTCTCTTGACATCTGAGATTATAAGATAGAGTACCACGAAAAGACCACAGAACACCAGAAAAAAGGCCTCAAAATAGAGAAAGAAAAAAAAAGAAAACTCTTTATAATTCGTGAAATATGCCTGGTCCCACGTTGCTTCCCGTGAAGCTCCAGCCGTCCAACATCCGGCCCATCGCATACAGAGTATTATCGAAAAAACATGGACTTAACATCCAGTCCGACGCACTCGTAGTGTTGACCGAGCTTTTCAGTTCCCGCTTTGGCGCAGAGTGGCGAGGCCCACAGGGCCAGCAGTTTCTTGAGGATTTCGCCAAGCTGTGGAAAAAGCAGGACCGTGGGCTTTTCATCGATGGGCCAGGGTGCTCACAAGTGATCAAGGAGATCACCAAGGAACAGCTGACGCGTCTTTCTTCCACCAGTAGTGACGCGATCAAAGCGACGCGTCTGGACACGTTGGCGGACGAACAAAGTGTTGTGGAAGTGCCGCGGGAGGTCATGGACTGGCGGGACTTTGTGCTGTTTGTGACGCCGGATGTGCAGCCCAACTTCGCGTTTGACCGGCTCCGGAAACAGTTTTCACCACGTGAAGTCGCCGGCAAAAAGCTCCAGAACACGCTCCGGGCGTCCATTGAATACTTCAACCAGCGGTACTTCTTGATCTCCGACCGCATGTCACGTGACGAGAACTTCCAGAAGACGTCTTTCTCGAGCATCGCCGCCATCTCCCATGCGCTCACCAGCCAGCAGGCCAAGGGCGAGATCACGCTCATCAAGAACGTGTTGGGCCGGGACGGCAACAAGTTCCGATTGTTTGGTCTTTTGTCGAAAAACATCACGGGCAACTTTGTCTTGGAAGACAGCTCCGACCATATTGAACTCAACGTCACCCGAGCGGAAAAGTTCAAGGGCTCGTTTTTCTGCCCCGGGATGTTTGTGATTGTGGACGGAATCTACTCTGCGTCCGGCGGCTCCCGAAGCAACGACGCAGACGCCATCAGCGGGTGTTTCCACGTATCTGTAATCAGCCAGCCCGTGGCCGAACCACGCGAGTCGTCTTTGGACGCGTACGGCCACTTGGACTTCATGGGCATGCACAACGACGCGAAGACGTCCGGGCTGGCGCTCGTGAAAATCGACCGGGCGCTCAGAAAGAAACTCGTCGCGTTGGAGAAAACCTTACAGGGCCACAGGCTCATACTTCTAGGCAGCAACATTCATTTGGACGACTTCAAGGTCCGGGCGGGGCTCGAGAAGTTCTTTGTAAAATTGGAGGAGCAGATCCAGGATGAGGAGGACGCGGGACAGACCACGGGCCATACCACGGTTGTCATGACCGGCTCGTTTTCATCCCGGGCCCTTACCTCAGCCAAGGGCTCCGTGACCTCGCTCTCGAATTCCGAAGAATACAAAGGAAACTTCGACTACTTGGCGGAGGTGCTCGGGAAACACCCGCTCGTGGTCAACAAGTGCAAGTTGTTGTTGATTCCAGGCGCAAACGACCCCTGGCAATCGACCTTCTCTCTAGGCAAGTCAAGTTCCTGTTCTCTCCCCCAAACACCCATCCCCAAAGTCTTTGTGACGCGCTTGGAGCGATTATTCCCCAAGGGCTCGCTCATCTTGGGGTGGAATCCCATGCGGATCAACTACATTTCGCAGGAGATCGTTTTCTTTAGAGACGACCTCATGACCAAGCTCAAGAGAAACGATATAGTGTTCGAGTCCGACCTCGAGCACGAGCGTGCGCAGCTCGAAAAGGAGGCCACGGGCGAAGACAAAAACGTCGAGAATCTCGTGGGCGACGAGGTGCATCTTTCCCCTAAGATCAGACAGGCCAGAAAGTTGGTGAAGACGTTGCTCGACCAGGGCAATCTCCAGCCGTTCCTCAAGGATTTGCGGCTCGTGAGCCCCAACTACCAGCACGCGATGCGAATCGAGCCTCTTCCGAGCACAATTGCGCTTTTCGACTCGAAGTTCGAGACTTTCGAGGTGACTTACAATGGGTGCAAATTGACCAACTTGGGCTCGTTCATTGGCAACAAAAATAACCGGAAAATCAATTACGCCGAGTACAGCCCCAGCACAAAGAAGTACGCCCACAAAGAACTCCACTTCTGAGGGAGGCGAAAAGAATTCTGGAATCCTTCAAAAAGAATTCTAGATATTTTTTGAGGTTGTCTTTTTTTAAAGTCCACATTCATTGGAGGTGCGGCCATTATTGAGCGCGTTTGATGTGGGTGAATGCGCACCACATTCCACAATTCTCACTTTCAAATACCGCCAAGAGACCCAATGAAAGAATAAAAGAATAAGGAAAGAAAAAAAAGAAAAAGAAAAAAAAGAATCTAGAGTCCAAAAGTTTTTTTTTTTCATATTCTCTTTATTTCAGAGCTTTTTCTCGGCACGCTATTCATTCGTGGTTACCCTCCTCAGAGCTTACACACTGCGACTTTTGAGTGTGCGCGTTCTCACACCCAAACTTGTCTATGATATGAGCCACGTGATTTCCACATCAATTTCCACATCAATTTCCCATCATTTCCACCCCACTCCATCCCCACAATTCGAGCAGAATGAAAAATCTCCTGAAAGACCTTCACGTGAAATACGTCGAGGAGCTCGACTCCAAGCTCAAAAAGCAAACCTACGAATACTGGTTGCTGGAACACCTCCGGCTCAATGGGCTATATTGGGGAGCCATGGCCCTTGCCACATTGGGGTCTTTGGAAACTTTACCCCGAGAACAAGTGGTGGAGTTTGTGATGAGCTGTTTCGATAAGGAAAAGGGCGCGTTTGCCGCGTTCCCCGGCCACGATGCGCACGTGCTCACGACGTTGTCGGCGCTTCAGATTCTACTCATCTACGACAGTTTCGACGAGCTTCCCCACGATAAACGAGACAGGATCGCCGATTTCGTCTTGAGTTTACGCTTGGAGGATGGCTCCTTCATGGGCGATGGGTTTGGCGAGGTGGACACACGGTTTGTGTTTGTTTCCTTGTACATATTGACCCTTCTAGGCCGTCTCACGCCCGAGGTTGCAGCCCAGGCGTCAGAATTCATCCTCGCGTGCCAAAACTTCGACGGTGGCTTTGGAATGTACCCCGGAGCCGAGTCACACGCGGCCCAGGTGTATACTTGTGTCGGAGCGTTGGCTTTGTGCGATTCTTTGGACAAGGTCGCGGAGAAAACCGCCGCGTGGCTCAGCGAGAGACAGGTCGTCGGGTCCGGCGGCTTCAACGGGCGGCCCGAAAAGTTGCCCGACGTGTGCTATAGCTGGTGGGTTCTCCTGAGCTTGGCCGTGCTAGAGAAAGCCCACTGGATCAGTTTCGAGGCGTTGGAAGGGTTTATCCTCGAGTGCCAGGACCTCGAGTCCGGCGGGTTCTCCGATCGCCCGGACAACCAAACCGACGTGTACCACACGTGTTTTGCATTGGCAGGATTGAGTTTGATGTTTGCTGGGAAGTACGGTCTTGAGGAGATCGACCCGGTGTTGTGCCTACCTAAAAAGTGTGTTGAGCTGATACAGTGGTACAAGAAGGCGTGACCTGCCGTCAGCTGTAAATTCATGTATGTGTTTATGAGAATTCTATTAATATTTGTATGTATTGATGTGAAGTTCTATTAGTATGTGTATGTGTTTATGTGAAGTTCTGTGAATATGTGTATGTGCTTATGTGAAATTCTATTAATATGTGTAACCCGGTTATTCCCACTCAAAGTCTGCGATCCACACATCACTTGCGGCGTCGAAATGGCTGATTTGCTCAGGGGTGAACGTGATGATATGGCCTGTCTTCAGGTTGTCCTTCGTCACGCCATCCTCAATGTAGTATCCTCCCACCAGCGAATACGCACACCACAAGTAGCCGTAGCAGTAGTGGCCCATGACCCACGATATCTCCGGCTCGTGTTCAATGTTGACCAAAGGATTCTTTTGATTTTCGAACGGGGGCACGATCGCATTGGTGATCTTCAAGGGCGCCTTGAAGAACGTTTTGAACTCGCGGAGCGTCTTGAGCTTGGTGTACCGCTTCTTCTGTTTGAACTCTTTGTCCCAGTCCATTTTCGGGTGGAACGAGTTTCCACAATGGCGGAACCCAGAATTGAACCAAACCAAGGTCTGGTTGTCGGCGTCGCTTATATGTGCAGGGTGGTTCGAGCAGATTTCCTTGGACCGGAACGACTTGATGCCGTTGATATCTTTATGACGCTCTTTCTCCGGAGTAAACTCTCCGATCGCAGCTGCGAAGTGGTCGTTGAAAGCATACGACTCGTCTCCTAGAATAGAAAGCGAGAGCCAAAAGAGCTCCTTGTCACCATAAAGTCTGCCGTGCACAGGATGGTAGAAACTCAAAATCGACATCATCATGGGCTGGATGAAGTGTTTCTTTCTGTTGATCGCAACGACTCCACTCTCCATATAATGGTTGAAGCCTCCGAAGAACTCGTTCTCGAGTGTGTAGTTGGTCGACTGGGGCACGTTGAAAATGACCGAGTCCTCGACCGAGGGCAAAAGCTTCTCGAAAAATACAAGGTCCGCAGTGCCTCTGTACTCCCCTGAAGCTCTGTCCTTGTAGAACATCGTGCCCTTCTCCACGAACTTCTTCAACTCAAAGAAGTACGACGGGTCTTCGAGAAGAACACTGTCGGCGTCACATAGAAGCATTTCTTCAAAAGTGTTGAACATGGTCGCCATGATCTTGTTTGCAAAGCCCCCGAACTTTTCCCTGTATTGTTCAGCGATGGCCCGTTCTGCATTCACGAACCAAAGGTCTTGCTCCACGTGGCCTCTGAACTCGTCTCTGGCGGCACGGACAAGATTGGCACGTGACTCTTCCGAGAGGTTGGAGTGGTAGATCACCTGGATCGGGTACTTGTTTCCGAGATAACGGACTGTTCTTATGAACCGAGTAGCATCTTGCACATGCCCATCATTCAAAGTCATCACGATACCTCTTCCGTTCAAACGCGACTTGTACTCGTTCAAGAAACATCGTCTTTTGTGTGGCAAGCGGGCCTTTTCTCCGGGAAACGAGGTTCTTGTGCCGTCCCATCTGGTGAACTCAGGGTACTGGTTGGTGAACCAGGGAAAGATCTTGCTTTCGACGTCGGCGCAGTCGAGCTCGTGTTTGAACACCTGGCCTGAAACCTGGTCCTCGGCTGTTTCGACGTACAGCACGCCCTTTTTCATAAACGTGCGCTGTTTCTTGACGAACGAGATGTCGTCTTGATTGGAGCCCGTCGTGGCAGAGCCCATGAAACACTTCTGAAACACACGCACGTGCGCGAGGTAGTCGTGCAAGGTCTGCTCGCCCTTCAACACCGTGGCCCGCAGCTCTTCAAACTTCTTGCGGATCTGGGCGTCCGAAGGGATCGTGTATGTCTCGCCTTTCTCTTTTGCCTTGTCGGCCTCCTTGTTGTACTTCTCCAACATGAGCTCGCGGTATTTGTCGAAGCTTTGGTAGACGTCTTTGTCGAACACGACGCCGTCTTTGGGGTCGACCATCCAGTCCGGGTCCATCATATTCAAATGGTTGAAGTAGATCATGCATCGGTCGTGAAGCAGGTTCTTCGAAAGTAGATCGTACAAGTTGACCTCCGAGAGAATCTCGTCGTAGATCAGCGATCGGGTCTTGATGTGCTCGAGTTTCGGGTGCCGGTGATGGTAATGTGCAAAGAAGTCCACGAGCTTGGATTTGTCCAAGTGAACGACACCCACGAAGTCTGTTTTGTTGCGCACATGGTTGGTCACGTTCCACGCCGTGATGAAGAGCGTGGCGAGAAGGAGCGGGATCCTGAAGCTATATGCTCGCGCGAGCACTCGTTTGATCATCTTTGTGGTTCTTTTTTGTGGTTCTTCTTTGTGTAGGTTTCCCCGACGAGAGATGCGCTGTGCGATGTGTTATGTGTGATGTGAACTGTGAACTGTGTGAGTGGAAGTGGAAGTGGAAGTGGCAGTGGGACTCTATATTCCAAGTGTATTCAACAGGTTCTTAAGAATCAGGTGGTTCTTCTTATCCCGTTGATGAAAATAAATATGCTTGGTCGGGGCCGATCTTGGCTTTGGGGATTCGCTCAGGCGTAGTGGTTGTGTTAGATTAAGGGGATGTCCTCGGACCGAGTGTACCTTGATCGCGGCAGTTCGTGGCTAAAAAAAGAACGGTCTCTTCAACAGGCCTAACTATTAGGCTAAGCGGTACGTCTATGAGACAAGCGTTGTTGAATAAATAGAGAGCCCGTCAAAAGTTCGGACAATTGAAAGCGGCAATCGAAAAAGAAAAAGAAGAAAAAGAAGATAGAGTATGAGTGTACGTATAACTTAACACCACCAGAGAAACGTAGCTCCATCGGGCACCGGAACGCTACAGGAATAGTCGTATATGGTGCCACCGCGAATTGCCAGTGGGGCTTGTGCAGGCGCACGATGGCCAATGAGAACAGCTCGGTGTTAAGCCTGAGAACCAGGGACAATTCGCCAGGGTCACACAGATAAATTGTTTGAGGCATGTTTCAGCGGGATATGATATTTGTTTTTGTGTCGAGTGTTTTCCTTTCTTTTTCCTTCACTGGCGTCTAAATACCACTAGTTTTGGGTGTTTCATGGCTGGGTGTCAATCTCAACGGCCACAATGTATCCCAATTTACTGGGTCTGCATTTACCGCAGTGAGGCTTGGCCGCAAACTCCCGATCCCAGCGGGAGATTAGGTTCGAGTGGGTGAAATAAAACATACGACAGGAGCACTATCTTGACAAAAAGTCTTCTTCTTGATTATAAAAGTCATCAGATTGAGCTGCATCGTCAGGTCAAACCGTGAAAATGCCAAAATGTAGATTCAGCTTTCTCTTTTTGGCCGGAAAAGGTATATTTGTTCGCAGAGGTTGGGGCGGGCTTGTAGTAACGGGTGTGCATATCGCATGGCGACTGCTGGGCAACGGCGCGTGCGAGAAATATTGCAATAAGATATGTATGGACTCAGATCTCCTCTGAGCTCTTTCACCTTGGCTAGAAATTCATTTTTTCATATTTTTATTTTAATCCAGATCTCTTGAGAGCGACTCTCTTGCCCCTGACCTCTAAGCGTTATACCTTTTCACCTCCCTGACGCAAAAACGCGCGGTCCAAGCACACGAATCCGGTTCAAATGAGCAACTGAGAGATTTAAAGTTTGTATAACGAGAAATCTGTACTCTGTGCAGTTTCCCGTGGTGTGTTCTGTAAAACGTGACTCAGTAACCAATCGGAGAATGGGTACTGCTTATAAAGCTTTGTCCTACATACAAGCACTGCTGGCCTTACCGCCTGTGCAAATTTTTCGCCCACTTAATTAATTCATTATATTTAAGGAATCAATTAAGTGATGGACTATCTATTACTCTTCTCTATAGGTTTCTCCGGTTGAGTCATGTCTAACTCTAACAGTAATGGTGATGGTGGTCTTGAGACCACACCAGACTCCAATGAACATATTGGGTCTGGTAATCAATCATCACCTGACACAACTTCCAATGCACCTTTGGTTCCCGGAGCCCCTTCTCCGGAAACACCAGTTCCAGGGTCTATGTCTTGTATTGAGATATCTAGGGTTGATGAGTTTCTGATCTATAAGTTCAAAGAATCAATTAAGTGATTGACTTCCAGCAGTTTGAGCCTTGCGAGCGCGCATTCCTGTCCGAGACGCTCCCTATTGATTCAAAATAGATAAAGCTGGCTTGATCGTTGCCAAGCTTTTCGGGCTTGGTGCTTTCAAGATTAGTGGCCTAATACGAAGTGTTTTTTTATTTTTCTGCGAAGAATAAAAATCCAACTCACGTGCTATATCACATGCGGCATGCAGTGAATCGCACTGACGTACGTGGGGTTGCCTTAACTGCGTCTCTTTCTATATATTGTCTTTAGTTTTTCTTTCCCCAGGGAAAATCTTCGAGCCAAATCTTATTTGCGGCTTCGAACAGCTCTATTTGCTCCGGAGTGAACGTGACGATCGTTCCAGTTCTCAGATTATCTTTTGTCACTCCATCAACAACATAGTAACCTCCGATCAGCGAGTATGCACACCAGGTGTACCTGTTACAATAACCCGGCATAAACCAAGGTCCAGTGGGCTCGTCCTCGATATTCAATAAGACATTCCTTTTTTTTTCAAAGGGTGGTATAATGGCATGCGTGATTTTCAATGGCCCTTTGAAGAAAGCCTTGAATTCATCTAGACTTTTCATGTTTGTATAGCGCTTCTTCTTGTTAAACTCCTCTTCCCACTTCATCAAATCATTCATGGCCTGGCCACAATGACGGAACCCAGAGTTGAACCAGACCAAGGTTTGGTCATCAACATCGCTGATATGCGCAGGATGGCTGGAGCATATCTCTTTGGATCTGAACGATTTGACCTTCTTGATGTCTGCGTGGCGCTCGTTCTCAGGTGTGAATTCCCCAATCGCAGCTGCGAAATGATCATTGAAAGCATATGACTCATCACCTGCTAAGGAAAGAGCCAACCAAAAGAGCTCTTTGTCTCCATAAACTCTGCGATGAAATGGTTGGTAGAAGCTCAAGAGGGACATCGTCATCGGCTGAATAAAATGTTTTCTTCTGTCCACAGCAACTACTCCACTTTCCATGTAATACGTAAAGCTCCCAAAAAATTCGTTCTCGAGTGTGAAGTTCGTGGTCTGAGGCAAGTTAAAGAAGGCAGTATCTTCGATAGAGGGTAAGAGTTTCTTGAAGAACACAAGATCATCAGTTCCTCTGTAGATTCCCGACGCTCTATCCTTGTAAAACATAGTACCTGTTTGCACATACTTCTTTAGTTTGAAAAAATACGATGGACTCTGAAGAAGGACACTGTCGGCATCGCAGAGAAGTATTTCCCCAAAAGAATTAAACATAGTTGCCATAACCTTGTTCGCAAACCCCTGGAACTTCTTTCTGTATCTCTCTTCAATTGATCTTTCCGTGTGAACGAACCAAAGTTCTTGTTCGGGATACCCTTTAAAATACTCTCTGGCTGCACGAACAAGATTCTCCCGCGCTTTCTCTGAAAGGTTGGAGTGGTAAACAACCTGAATCGGGTAGGTGTTTCCGAGGTATCGAAGTGTCCTCAAGAATCTGGTGGCTTCGGCGACATGGCCGTCATTTAGAGTCAACACAATGCCTTTCCCGTTCAATCGGGATTTATATTCGCTCAAAAAACACTTTTTCTTGTGAGGAAAGCGAACAGTTTCACCTGGGAATTCCGACACCTCTCCGTCCCATCTAGTGAACTTAGGGTAGTCGTTCGTGAGCCATGGGAAAATCTTTTTCTCGACGTCACTGCAATCCAAATCATTTTTGTGTACCTTGCCTTCCACTCTTTCAGTGTCAGCTTCTACGAACAGCACCCTGCTATTCAAAAACTTTTGCTGAGTTTTTGCAAAAGATACGTCGGCTTTTTTCGGACCCATGCGAGTGGAGCCCAAGTAGCACTTATCAAACACACGCACGTGTGCAAGGTAGTCGTGTAATGTCTGTTCTCCAGCCAAAACCTTTTCCCGTATTTTGTCGTATGTCTCACGCATTTCTTTCTCCGATGGCTGATTGCCTCCCCCTTTCAACCTTTCCGCCCGATACTTTTCGAAAGTTTCCAAGACATCTTTGTTGAACTCCATTGGTACGTCTGGGTCCATGGCCCAATCCGGGTCAATCATGTTTAAGTGATTGAAGTAGATCATGCACCGTTCATGTAGCAGATTCTTCGATAGTATATCGTATAGATTGACCTCCGAGAGAATCTCATCGTAAGTCAGAGACCGTGTCTTGATCTTCTCGAGTTGCGGGTGTCTATGGTAGAAACGTGTGAAGTAGTCAAGAAGACGTGCTTGGTCCAAATGAACAATACCTACAGAATCGGTGGGTTCGCGAGACATGTATGCAAATTTCCAGAGCATTAAGCAAAGGGAGGCTAAAAGAATTGGGTACTTGAAGCTGTAGACTCGGGTGAGTATTCGGTTGATCATTTGTGCGGGTTTTCCGACTTCTTGGGTTGAAGACATGGTGCTTGGATTTAAAAAAGTTCACGTTATGGAGGAATACGTGGTTCAATTATTAAGATCTGGCCCTTATTTGTATGCAATCGTCTTGTCGAATCCTGCAACGGATGAGTCTGTTTCAATCGTTCGTATGTAGATGTCTTTAAAGTCACGATTCAGCGTTAAGGAAGCGGGATTCCCCAACAAAAAAATGTCCTTTCGTGAGTAGTCCAAACTTCGGTCGAATGTCGCCAGAAAATGGGCGAAAAGATCAGAAGGAAGACTGTGCAACAATGATCAGATAGAATCCGTGACTACTTATCCGAACAAAAATCTTAAGGAGCTTCAACACGAAGTGGGTGGAGGAACAAATAAATAGAGTTATTGATCTCGAGAAGCCTTGCGATGCTGAACTGGGCAAATTGACGTGGTCATAGACCGGAATCTTGCACACAAATTCTCGCACACATTATATACAGTACAGGAATGGTGTTCATCGCAGGGGCTCGTTTTTGTACAGGTCTGTTCATCCACGTGTCGGGTGACGTAGACTCACAAATTCCCCATTTACATCTGAGGTTTGTACGTTTTGTCCCAATTATTTCTTTTTGCAGATATAATGTGTCAGCAACTTCATGAACAAAATATATTGGTACAATTTTTTGAGCAGCGAATGCCATTTAGTGTGGCGCGAGAGGTGTATTTGACAAGGCTTCAAGAACGCGTGCACAAGTGCCAAATGCTTGCATATAGTGCGTTTGGGTCAGGAATATTCGAAAGAATTCTAGTAGTCAGGCGTTCTCAAGAATAGGCATGACATTAGGTCAAGTATTGCCGAATAGAGCAAGTGCTGGGAAAAAGATTCTCGGAATGTTAAAAGATTTAGAGAAATATGGACTCTAGTTCAAACTTCTGAGCGGCGGTTAGTTTACAGTAGATTTCAAGCCGTCTATTTTTAGCTACATCCTAACGCGTATTCTGTATTTGAATTCTTCAGATATGAGAAGCATAAAGGATCTCAGTCAAGGGTCAGACAAACTTCAGCTACGTAAGTTGTTTCTCAGTGGATGTCTAAATTAGCGGCAGAAGTTTTGTTATCTTCTGGGAATTTCGTTGGCGATACCTGTGCGGTTGCAAAGTGTACACACGGGCGATTGCATGCCAGCCTTCAACCGTTTGTAACGGATAATACGAGCATATTTCATTCATTGACCAGACTTGCCTTTGTCATAACGCTTCAAGCCTGGAGCAATATTTCTAAAAGTAAAACTTCTAATATTTTGGCCGCTGGATTTGCACTAAACGTTTCTAGAGCTATTTTGTTACACTAGGCGTCCTTTGCAGCCCACCTCTGATTCACCTCCATATTCACGGTTGACCGTTTAGATGGTTTATTGTTTTAGATAAATGCATTAGTATATGAATTATCTGTTCATTTGCAGCATTGAAAACTGACAAAGGTTTACCTTGGAATGCTCTTGAAGTCTGTGCTAAAGCCTCAAAAAGAAATCTTAAATCCTTTATGGTCCAAATGAACAGTACCATCAAAGTCAGCAAATGTGCGAAAATTGGTTGCAAAGTGTCAAAGTTTGAAACAAAGTATAATCAAGATGAACGGATGTTTAGGTTGGGTCAGCGAGAGAGTTCTCCTTAAAGCATGTTTGTTGGATTCATCATTTGGCTGGGAGAATTGTATCTTTCGAGCAACAGTGACATTGAGCCCTTAGAAGACGAGAATTTGGAAGCGAGGAATCGCTGTTGCTCGTTTATGTGTCCTAACTCATTTATTACGTCCAATCTCATTAGCACCGAACATTCCATGCGCAGTGTCACGTGAGGCACGGTATCGTATATTCTTATCTGCATGAACGTACTGTCAATGGATCCTTGATCTAGGAAAGAGTTTGTCCACATTGCATTTTCTTTCTTCACACCAATTCGACATGACCGACTACTTCACGGACCATCCAAACCACCCCGCCAATATTATCTGCTCATTATGCAGGTTGTTCTATGACAACAACTGGGTCACAGGCACTGGTGGAGGAATCTCGATTCGAGATGTAGATGGAGACAACCCTAACATCGTTTACATAGCACCTTCGGGAATTCAAAAGGAGAGGCTTCATCCAAAAGAAATGTTTGTTGTGGAATTGCCAGGGAAAATCTTGAGAAGCCCCAATGAGGATAACGAGAAGGCACCATTATCCCAAGATTTGGCTGTAGGTTTCAAGTACAAGCCGCTGGCTTGCACGCCTCTTTTCTTGAGCATTTATAACCTCAGAGACGCCGGAGCATGCATCCATACACACTCACAGAATGCAGTCTTGGCTACAATGATCTGGGAAGATAAACTCGAATTCAAGATTAACAACCAGGAACAAATCAAGGCGCTTCCAAAGCTCGAAGTGAACTCTGAAACGGGCAAAATCGAAAAGGTGGGGAGCTTGCAAAATCACGAGACAGCAGTCATACCGATTGTCGACAATACACCGCTTGAAGAAGACTTGACTGAGACATTGGAGAAAACGTTGAAGAAGTATCCAGGGGCCACTGCAGTATTGGTGCGTCGTCACGGCATTCACGTGTGGGGAGAAAACATCTGGAAGGCAAAGATTTACAACGAAGCGATTGATTATTTATTGGAATTGGCTATAAAGATGCACCAGCACGGGATTCCTTTGATCAAAGATTAAAGCATGGGAAATTGGCGGGGTTGAAGTTAAGTGCATTTTTGAGCCCGATATGAGTAACTTTCAGTACTTAGAAGATAGGATGAATGTTCGATTGCGTTATGGGTCACCCTGGAGGTGTCTGGAATGAGTTCGCAAGTTATATAACGAGAATGCCATCGCAAATTTAGCGGGGATATCATAGCTTCTGAAACGTAGTCTGCGGTAAGTCTATCACTTGATATCATTGACCGGAGAAAAATAAGTGATTGATTATTGGTATAGGATTTGCTGATCTCATAGGGGATTCTTTGTATCTTTGAGTTCGTCACCATCTATGGCCATCCAATCAACATCTGCGAGCTCGTCTACTTCACCTACACAAACCACACTGCCTCCCCGAAGTAAATACACGCCCAACAGTAGCATTTGGTTTTCCTCATCGGGGTAAATGATACGTTCAATCGTGTCAGATAGTATTATGTTGGTGGAGTGGTCGAAGCTGCTGAGAGTTCCCTCGAAAAGACGAGCGTCTGTCGTGACAACACGCACTTTCTCTGGTAGTTAGTAATAGTTCAATTAAAGTTCCGGCAAAACCCAAAATGCACATACTTCCAAGGTATTCTTTGAGGGCAGACATGTTTTGACGACCTGGGAAGACAACTTCCGGTCATGTTCATTGTATCTTTTACTCGTGTATGGTCACGTGTGCTGGGTCACGTGCACAACAGATGGCGCGTTTGTGAAAGGGTCCCTTCAGCGGCAAATCAAATAATTACTTCTACCCAATAACATAAAGATGACTCCAAATGAAACCTTGGAACGTGAAGAGCCAGTTTTCGTTTCAAACTAGATGGTTGAGACAAACTAGCAAATTCTGATTACCGAAAATGAGTATAGATAGCACTAGGTGAAATCGAGAAAAAGGGTAGCCTTGATCGAGATAAGTCCAGAGTGAACGCGCAAGAGCGTTCCATATTTAATTTTCGAAGTCGAGAATTCCCTTTTTAGAAGCACCCTGGTCAATTTGAATTGGCATATATGTTCATCCTCGGAAGCCACGTCGTTTCAATCGAAGTTCCGAGGCCCATTTCATACAGGATTCTATGGCCACGCCTGAAAGGCGAACACGGAATTACGACTCATTGCAAAAGTCTTGGCTGCTCCTTGCTCGCCACTCGCCCTAGCAAGCAGGTCCCGCGATAGAAGGTGAGCGCGAGGCGTCATTGGCTGCGGGTCACGTGACTCGCGGTGCGTGACCCAAAATGCAGGCGAACCCTCTCACGCGCTCTGCGTACAACCGCTCGGCTGGCATCTTCGAGCTATGAGTCAGTCTGCCCCGGAATTCGCCCTATGCATCTGCGGCGCTATGCGCGTTTGGGCATCGAAAGACGGCACAAAAAGAAATCATCGCTTCCTTTTCGGCTATCGGTCTCGGTAGTTCCCATCAGCGACATATATATATACGCAGCACCAACACCCCTTCTCCGATTGACGGAATTTTAGCAAGATCTTTTTCCTTTTGGTTTTTTTTCCACCTTCGCTTGCTTTTTTTTTGGAAACACTTTTTTTTCACCACCCATAGACAAATTTAACCTACTATAGTGATGTCGGCGAAGTCACTAGAATCTAATAGCCAAACATATGAGCTCTCTGGCCAAAGCGGGTCAGAGGTTCAGAATGGCTCCTCATGGCAAAACTTTAAGGACTCTTTCAAGCCAGCGGACCAGGTCGTCTTAAAATTGGACGATTTGGATGCTGTGGAAAAGGCGAACTTGAGGGCTGCCAACTCCCAGCTTCTGAAGAAGTTGAAGAACCGTCATTTGCAAATGATTGCCATCGGTGGCTCGATCGGAACTGGTCTTTTCGTCGGTTCCGGTTCCGCCTTGCAAGCTGGTGGGCCAGCCGGTATCGTCATCGCATGGGCCATCACAGCGACTTTTGTTTTTACAACGATGCAGGGTCTCGGAGAGCTTGCAACCACTTTCCCCATCAGTGGAGGATTTAACATATACGCCACTCGCTTCATCGAGCCGGCATTCGGTTTTGCCATTGGCTGGAACTATTTCCTCCAGTTTTTTGTGCTTCTTCCGCTAGAGCTAGTTGCGGCGTCGATCTCGATTCAATACTGGAACAAGGACTTAAATCCGGACATCTTTGTTGCTATATTTTGGGTGCTTGTTTTTGCCATCACCATGATGGGTGTCCGGTGGTATGGTGAGGCCGAGTTCATTTTCTGTTTGATCAAGGTCGTCACGGTCATTGGCTTCATCATTTTGGGTATTGTGCTTATTTGTGGTGGTGGTCCTAACCATGAATTCGTTGGTGGCCGTTACTGGAGAAACCCCGGTGCGTTTGCGAACGGCTTCAAGGGTGTTTGTTCCGTGTGGGTCACCGCTGCGTTTTCTTTTGGAGGCACTGAGATGATTGGATTGGGTGCGGCCGAGTCTGCCAACCCAGCTAAGGCTCTCCCCAAGGCAATCAAGCAGGTGTTCCTCCGTATCACTATCTTCTATTTGGGCACCATCATTGTCATTGCCACGCTTGTTCCATACAACGACCCCCATCTTTTGAACGGTACCTCTTCTGTGGACGCCACTGTTTCTCCTTTTGTCATCGCTATTGTCAACGGTGGAGTGAAAGGTTTGCCCAGTGTTATCAATGCGGTCATTTTGATTGCCGTGATTTCCGTGGGTAACGCTTCCGTGTACGCGTGCTCGCGTTCGCTCAACTCGCTTGCCGAGCAGGGAATGGCGCCTAAGTGGACCGGGTACATCGACAGAAAGGGCCGTCCTTTGTTTGCCATCATCATCACCAACGTGTTTGGCCTCTTTGCGTTCATTGCGGCTTCCGACAAGCAGGAGGACGCTTTCAACTGGCTTCTTGCGTTGTCTGGGCTCTCGTCGATTTTCACCTGGATGTCGATCAACTTCTCTCACATCAGATTCAGAGCAGCAATGAAAAAGCAGGGCAGGTCCTTGGACGAGTTGGTGTTCCGTTCCCAGGCAGGTTTGCTCGGATCCTGGTACGGGTTTGTGATGAACTTCATGGTTCTCGTGGCTACCTTCTGGCTCTCGCTCTTCCCGCTTGGCTCCGAGCCAAACGCAGCCAGTTTCTTCCAGGGCTACTTGGGTCTCCCGGTGATTCTCATCTCCTATATCGGCTACAAAATCTACTCCAAGTCGTGGCGATTCCTCATCAGAGCCGAGGACATTGACTTGGATACAGGAAGATGCGTTCCTGACATGGACCTCATGCGCCAGGAGGAGGCCGAAGAGGCCGCCGAGTTGGCCAACAAGTCTTGGTGGCGTCGGGCCTTGGGGTACATCATCTGACTGATCGTCACGCTCGCACGTTTTTGCATACTATACTAATACATATACATTATATTGATACATTTATAATATCGATACATTCATAATATTGATACATTTATATTATATTGATACATTTACACAGAATTATATTGTAAAGCAGTTTGAAATTCGTCGATGACGAGCGCTTTGTTTCTACCACTTTCAAATTGTACGGTGGATCAACCACCCTCATTGAATCTCTCTCCTTAACACATGGTTCTGTATGCCCGGATGTAGAATGGTTTGTTGGCCAAGATTTCTCTCTCCTCGGCAAGTTCCTGCTTCAAGAGGTCCAAGTCCAAGTCTCTTCTACCCGTGTCGATGTCGATGTCCTTGGCTCTGATGAAGAACTTCCAGTTTCTCTTCCACAACTTGTGTCCAATCCAGAACGCCAAGATAATAGGGAAAGACAAGTAAGACTGGAAGAAACTCGAGGCATCGGGAGAACCTCCAATGGGCCACAAGGCGACCCAGAACTGGGCAATGACAACCAAAATGTTCAAGATGACACCGTACCACGAACCAATGATTCCGGCTTGAGACACAAACGCAAGCTCATCCTTGCCTCTTTTCTGGATGGAAAGAGCGCGTCTGAATCTAAGGTGACAAGCACAGATGGAGCCCCATGTGAACAAGGAAGACATACCGGAAAGCGCCAACAACCAGTTGAAGACGTCTCCCTCCTTACCAGAAGCGGAAACAAAACAGATCAATCCGAAGATGGCTTGGAGAATGATTCCAAAGATGGGTCTTCCTTTCTTGTCGATGTAGTTGAACAATTTAGGAGCCTGGCCAGCAGCAGCCAATGCAGCCAAGGTTCTGGAAGAACCATAGACCGAGGAGTTTCCAACAGACAAGACAGCGATCATGATGACCACATTCATCACGGAAGGTAACCCACCAATACCAGCGTTTCTAATAGCAATGACAAAAGGAGAGAATCTGGCAGTTCCGTCGGAGCCTTGCAAGTCCGGACTGTTGTAGGGAACAAGACATCCCACCAAAATCAACGAGATGATGTAGAACAAGGTGATTCTCCAGAAGACTTGCTTGATGGCTTTGGGCATGGTTTTTCTGGGGTTGACAGACTCAGCAGCAGCCAAGCCCACCAACTCAGTTCCGGAAAAAGCAAATGCAGCGGTAACGAAAACGGAACACAACCCTTTGAATCCATGGTTGAACGATCCTGGATCGTGCCAGTACTTGCCGCCAAGGTATCCACCCTTTGGCCCACCACCACAAACCAAGACAATACCCAAGATAATAAAGCCAATCACTGCCACAACTTTAATTGCTGAGAACACAAATTCCGCTTCACCATAGCCTTTAACACCGAAGAAATTTATGGTGATGATAAGCACATAGAATATAGCGACGTATGCGGCCGGATTCGTCTTGCTATCCCAATATTGTACCGTAATTGCAGCAGCGACCAACTCCAAAGGCATGACCACTAGCCATTGCATAGCATAGTTCCAGGCCATAGCAAAACCCCAGGATGGATCAATGAATCTCGTGTTATAAGTAACAAAGGCTCCTGACACAGGAAAGGTGATCGCCAACTCTCCCAAAGCATGTACGGTACAGTATATCATCACACCAATCAAAATGTATGCAATCAAAACAGAGGCAGGTCCACCGTTCTTCAAAACCTGACCAGAACCAATAAATAAACCGGTACCGATTGAGCCACCAATGGCAATCATCTGCAAATGTCTTCCCTTCAAAGATCTGGAAAGAGGCGAGTTGGCAGTCACAATAGCTGCTCTCTCAACCTCAGTCAAATTGGGATCAAGGCCAAGCTCAGCTTCGTCAAATCTTTTAAAGCCGTCAACGAAGCTCTCCCATTTTCCCATAGACTTCTTCTGATCTTGAGCGTCGAAAGCATCAATGTAGACGCCACCGTTTTTTTCACTAGAGGAGGCCTGCTCCTTTGAGAGGACGTAATCCAACTCCTTCTCTGGCATATTCTGTGATTAAAAATTACAAAGCCTGTTGTAAGTTGAGTATTCGAGGTTCTAGGTTATAAAATGATAGTGAAAAATTGGGCTACGTGGTGGCGAAAATCCACTCTACTTATACATCGGGAAATCACTAGTTTGCCATCATATGGGGTTGGAAATGTGGAGTATAATACTCTGGCGGCGTGCATATATCCTAGATAAGACACTATCTTGTTATCTCAGAGCTTGTAAATGTGGAATTTGTCGAATCGCCGCATCGTCTGTGCCATACTAATAGCCTGCTAAGCCACTATCTCCTCATTGGTGTCCTGGTTCAATCTCCATTTCCAGATCTAGCCATTATCAACCGCAGCAAGCGTTTCGGACGGAATGGCTTCATTGTACAAGAATAAAAATTTACGTAAATAATTGCACATGGATACATCAGTCGAGACTGAAATCTAATTGTCAAGACCTTAAAAACTGATCAAGGGGACTTGAAATTAGTGAAAACTGAACGTAGTTCCGCACAGCGCCTTATCTTTGCCGTCGCATACGTCCAAGATTTTTTTTTTTCTTCTTTTTCTTTTCTTTTTATTCGCTTACGGCCAGATCAAAGAGAAAAGATTTACAAAGAGTGATGGCAAACGGTCACGGAGGCTTAAGTCCGAGACAATCATACGATTTTTCAAGTCTGGAAGCTTAATTAATACAGATTAGCTTTTCGCAAATGATCCTTCTGTAGATAAAACTCAACCAGACGAATTGAACGAAGGTTTCTTGGCAACGTTGACCAAATCTAGATCTGGTACATAAAATCGCACTGCCCAACCACGCCCACACATTTCTGCATATTGCGTTTATCGCCATGTGCGGCTTGAGACAGAATGACGTTATGTATAACTCCGTTTGAGATCTTGGGGCAAAGAAATTATCAGAACCACATTAGACCGGCTTTTATGATTTTGAACTGAAAGAATCGCGGTTAAAGTAAGCTAGCGAACGCCGTATCAGACTTGCGTGTGTTCTTCTAGGGCTCGGCAGATTGCCTTTTATGGACAAAACTTAGATAGATAACGCTCGAGATAGTGCGAAAACGCTCACGACGCAGCAAGCCTTTTCAGGTTTTCAATTGGCATTTTATACTGGTATTTCTTGAAAACAAATCTCTATAAATATCTACAGCGTGTCTTTTACCACGATGGAGCTGGCTCACACAACTTGGTGTCAGGCCTGGCAAACCGTTATCCGCTCTTAAATTTGCTTCCCCCTATCCGCAAATCGCGTTCGTCGTGCACACGCAAACTCAAAATTTTATGTTTTGATGCAGTCGTTCTCAAATATCATAACGCTACTTGACGTGTGCGATTCGAGGGGTGAGGGAAGTGAAGAGAATACCATAGATCTTCACCTCAAGCGCCGAAGAGTCAATAAGCATATCTCCGAGTTAATCATATTTTCAGACCTATCTCAAATAAGTATATCCCCGCAGACGTCCAGCATTATGATGGGGGTAGTCGGGCGGTTAATAGCATCCAAATCTCGAGACTTTTCATACTGTGTTGTAGAGAAATTGGACGTCGTGGCCCGTGGTAGGTCACTCTTTTCGCACCGCTATCTAACTCTTGCACACGCAGGTCAAACTGGACTCCCCACAGTTATAGATAAGAGAGAGTGGACCTCGGGTAACCTCCCTCCCCACAACTTCAAAATCGCCACGGAAGTCCGCATTTGTAAACCGACCTTTTTTCTTACACGAAGTGTTCATATTTTGGCCGATCGGTATTCCTCTTCGTGTTCGCGCAATGCGCTAGATTGCTCTGTCCTTTAACCCTTTCAGTGAAGCCAGCGGGAATTTTGAAAATGCACCCATCCCTTAGGATTTAGCCAAGTTTACATGCATGAAAATGGACTAGAGCAAGATCATAAAGGAAGTTATAGTCCTCCGTCCCCATGAGGTCCCTGTATTTTCTGAGCCTACCCTTACCCCCTCCCCTCAGTCGTTTCGTCTTAGACTCATCTTTAATATACCTTCATATAGAGCAATTATCAACCGCAATCTGTAGTTTTTATTTATTTGATTTTTTTTTGAGTATATTCATTGATTCAAAGGGAGATCGAAAGCCACCTTCTAAGTCCAAAAACTGTACAGCTATACATGAAACCTCCGGCCTATTTCGAGGTCACATTTAACGAATCACGTACGATGATTCCGACCTGACCTCAACTATGTATTGAAGTTAACTTTGTTAACTTCCCTCTTTTTTCTTTTAATGGTCCATTGATTGGATGAATTGATTTCCACGCTGTAGTAATCTGCCTAGGCAGTAAACGTGGAAACATTTCATCCAGAGGATACTTACGCCGCCTTCCAGATTATACCTTCGGACGGTCTTACCAAACCAATTCAACTTTTTCAAGTTCTCACATGAGGTGTCAGTTTATTTACTTTTTTTGATGGTTTCTTTTTAATCCGTTGATTGAAGGGGGGCTCAAAAGTTACTATTCAATCCCCAAAACTGTTTCTTGAAGCAATGCACGGGGTGATTCTTCCAAATACACCTTTCGGGCAGTGTTAGCAAACCAATCTCAACTTTCTAAAAGCTTTGAACAAACACAACTCACGCAGGAAAATAATCCAACGCGTCCAGAAGTGCAAAAAACCGATTCATAAAAGCGCACCTGAAAAATACATTTCATAACTTTTACAAATTTCGATACCTTAACAGACTATAACTATAGTTCTTTTTTATCCAAGTTGATTAATTTAAGCAAGATAAATATCTTTTGCCTACGAAAGCGTCCTAGAATCAGGGTTTTAAAGACGCGAAGCGGGATAGAGCCTGCAAATGCGCACCTTTCTGGGAGAAAAAGTCAACCGGCGCAAACATATAATGGGGCGCAGGTTGTCAAGAAATGCGAAATTTTCAAGATCTCAAATCTATATCTCGAAATTCGAACAGACATCTCATATTGTTCCTCGAACTCGTAGCAGAATTTCATATGCATATCTATATACCTAAATATGTAGAGCCTACAAGTATACATTCTTCCCCTATGACAATATTCGGCAACTTCTTCGGTTTACCGCTTCACTCAAAGAACACACACATCTAGCACATTGTTCTGTAAATTCTTGTGTACCAGGGCTTGCTGGCAAAAATGGCCCTCTCTTCAGCAAGCTCCGCTTTCAAGAGGTCCAAATCCAATTCTCTTCTACCAGTGTCGATGTCGATGTCCTTGGCGCTGATAATAAGCTTCCAGTTACGCTTCCAAATCTTATGACCGACCCAAAAAACCAAAATGATGGGACAACATAAGAAGGCTTGGAAGAAACTACCAGCGTTAGGCGATTCACCAATTGGCCACAAAGCCACCCAGAATTGGGCAATGACAGTTAAAACATTCAAGACGACACCATACCAAGAACCAATAAGACCAGCTTGCGATACAAACGCAAGTTCGTCCGTACTTCTGCCTTGAACGCTGAGCGCACGTCTAAATCGGATGTGAGAGGCACATATGGTGAACCAAGTGAATAAGGAGGACAAACCAGTAAGTGCCATCAACCACTTCAATACCTCTCCCTGCTTACCGGAAGCCACAACGAAACAAATCAATCCGATAATACCCTGGGCAATAATTCCGAATAATGGTCTTCCTTTCCTGTCAATGTAGTTGAACAATTTAGGAGCCTGGCCAGCAGCAGCCAATGCAGCCAAGGTTCTGGACGAACCATAGACAGATGAGTTTCCCACGGACAAGACAGCGATCATGATGACAACATTCATCACGGAAGGTAACCCACCGATTCCGGCGTTTGTAATAGCAATAACGAAAGGAGAGAACCTCGCAGAGCCATCAGAATTCTGCAAATCAGGGCTATTGTATGGAACAAGGCATCCAACCAAGATCAAGGAGATAATGTAGAATAACGTAATTCTCCAAAAAACCTGCTTGATTGCCTTGGGCATGGACTTCCTTGGGTTCAACGACTCGGCTGCAGCCAATCCCACCAATTCAGTTCCACAAAAGGCAAAAGCAGCAGAGACAAACACAGAGCACAAACCTTTGAACCCGTTGTTGAATGCGCCGGGATTGTGCCAATACCGGCCACCAATATAGCCACCTCTTGGCCCACCCCCGCAAACTAAAACAATACCCAAAACGATGAAGCCAATAACAGCAACAACTTTAATTGCAGAGAAGACGAACTCGGCCTCACCATATCCTTTAACGCCAAAGAGGTTGATGACCATGATGAGCACATAAAATATGGCAACATACGCAGCAGGATTTGTTTTTTCATCCCAGAACTGCAAAGTGATAGCTGCGGCAACTAATTCTAAAGGTAACATGACCAACCATTGTAAGGCGTAGATCCAAGCCATGGAGAATCCCCACGAAGGGTCAATGAATCTAGTGGCGTATGTAATAAAAGCACCCGATACAGGAAAAGTAATCGCCAACTCTCCCAAAGCATGCACGGTACTGTATATCATCGTACCAATTAAAGAAAACGCAATCAAGACCGAAGCAGGCCCACCGTTCTTCAAAACTTGACCAGATCCGACAAACAATCCAGTTCCAATAGAGCCACCAATAGCAATCATTTGCAAGTGTCTTCCCTTCAAAGATCTGGAAAGGGGAGAATTTGCAGTTACAATCGCGGCCCTCTCAACCTCAGTCAAATTAGGGTCAAGGCCTAGTTCTTCTTCATCGAATCTTTTGAACCCGTCAACAAAACTGTCCCATTTACCCAAAGGGGCTTTTTGGTCCTGTAGAGCAAAAGCATCTATTTGAATACCGCCGCCTTTTTCCGTGGAGGCCTGCTCCGTGGAAATTACGTAATTCAACTCTTTTGCCGGCATCTTTTAATCGTTAAAAGCCAAATGTGAATAAATATTTTTCAGTAGCGAGAGTGATGGAAAGAAAATTTAAGCTTGTGAAATCTTTGATTTCGCAACATGACTCTTTGACACGGCGAGGACCCTGACCTTATATGGGCGACATACCCCGGAAGATGCCCCAGGACAGGGTGCATAACTATCAAAAAGAAAAAAGTCAAATCGCCGCGCTTGTTTTTGTCAGACCGAGAAACATCATGCACCTTATCTCGCTCGGACTTTCTCCGTACTTTTCGGGTTAATATCCTTAGAAGTGAACACAAAATACGGGCCCGACACTCGTTGCCGGAACTTTTCTTTCTCGGAGAGAAGATTGTAATCAAGCGAAATTTGTTATATACGCAAATTCTGATGTACAAGTGAAAGCTACTGGACCAAAATGCGCAGGAAGAACAATGAGGGCATTGGTGAGAGCGAATCTTTTTTTCTCTTTTTGTAAATGTCTCAGGAATCTCAAGGCCAAGTGGCTCGTTTTGTGGGTGCAACTTTCAGATCTCGTAATTGGACTTCCTGAAAAGAGAAGCCCCCACCAGCTGCCACGGCGTTCTAAATTCGAAAAGGCTGGAACTCGTTCTGGAAATAGAATCAGCCTTTCCTGGCTTAGCTCCTCGCCTATCCTTTCCCCTTTGCAAGTCAAGATTTTCGTTGAGTTCGTATCAGCTGATAAAAAAATACTTGGCGTAGTGCACACAGTTATCAAGATACCCTCGGATTGTCACATGGGATGGTGTGCTCATGGAGCACCGAGTTGGCTAACTCTGCGTTCAGTGGAGACTTTTCTTCCCTTGTTTCTGTAAGAAAAAGATATCTTCTTTCCTACGGGCTACTTAGTATACAATCGTAACTAGGAGTCCGGAGTATTAAAAACTGTTTAAAACTACCATTTGGTACTGAAACGGAAGTCTGCACAATGCGCGGTGAGTTATCATTTGTGGGGCTCAAAGCGGAAATTAATCGACGCGGAATGAAGTCGGGGGCGGCCAATCGGGGAAAAGGAAATACGAAGTGTGGATGGGGTTCGACCTGTCACACGACATTCACCGATGTATATCCACAAGTGAGGTATTGTCAGACAAAATCAATTAACAAATTGCTCGAAAACTCTGATTTTATACGTTCGAAGTATGGGCTACGCTACTCTGACATATGATAGGAGGTTATCAAATCCGTTTGAGGTGTGCGTCCCGTGATTCGCCGCTAACAATTGGGCCACTTTTCGAAAGATAAATCCCGGAAGCCCGGATCAGTTCGGATAGCGCGTAGTTCATGTCTCTGATGCATTCCGCGCCAATCTACGTTGTGATTGTCAAATGATAACAAAGATGGTTGAATGTAAGCCCCTTTGTCCTGACCACTTCAAAGTTGAGTTACAACTCAGAAAAAGAAACTCTGTTTTCGGCCAGAGAAGTAAGACTTGTTTATGACCACTTGATTAATGAGTTACCCTTCAAGTCCATGGAAATGAAACGGAGTGATCTGCGTACTTATGACATAAATGGGATTGACAGTGTAGTTGAAAGTCAGAGAGGGCAATTGAGTCACACCTCTGATGACTAGGGAATGCCGGAACGGAAATCATTTTACTTTGCTGGTGATGTTATATCGGTTTGTTGTCCTGCTCAATTTTCAGCGAGTAGGAGAGATACCGACGTTATACTAATGTTGGCCATGAAAAACCTATCGCCCACACCATCTGGGTCATGCTATATTGGATTACCTGGGCTTAGTGAGATTCTTTTGCATTTCAATGGTAAACAAATTAATCTCAAAGGGAAAAAACCTCGGTGGATTATTCTAGGAGATTGGTAATTTCTCGAAGATGGTCTTATTTGCAGCCAGATCTCTCGCATTCGGAAAGTATGTCTTAGAAGAGCGCCAGGGCAATGAGCGTAAAAGCAAGTGAGGACATTAATTAAATTTAAGTGTTTAACTTGAAAAAAGACTGCCCATACTTTACTCTTTTGCCCCACTGGGCTGTTGTGCCATCTTTGATTTAATGGCTGTTGTGAGGATATTATGAGGGGATTGATCCTCAATCGCTGACTTAACTTTTTTGCCTGGCTAAATTATCAGCTTAACACAATACTTTTCCGCTTACTTCACTCACCACATCCAACACATCCAACACACCACAAGCTACATACAAGACGCCAGTCCGATTTCTTTCATTCAATTTATTTTGATAAACGTTTGCGTCCTAGCTCATCTACAGCTCGAGCCAAGCGCATATCCTGATATAGGTGATGCAGTATACAAAGATGTGGGTCATCTACTTCTTCTCCTTCTTTTCTTTCTTTTCTTTCTTCTCCTTCTTTTCTTTCTTCTCCTTCTTCTCCTTCTTTTCTTTCTTCTCCTTCTTGTCCTTCTTGTCTTTCTTCTCCTTCTTGTCCTTCTTCAGTTTCTTGGAGTCCTTGTCGTCCTCGTCGTCATCTCTCTTTCTCTTCTTTGGAGCCTCTTCCTCGGCATCGGACTCGTCGTCAGAGTCGGCCTCAGCAGGGGCGCTGGCAAGTGGAGCGGTGGCGTCGGCGTCGGCGTTGTAGGCTCTGGCCTCGGAGATGTCGATCTTCTTGGCGTCTCTGGCGACTCTGGAGGTGGTTCTCAAGTCTCTGCCCTCCAACGCACTCAATCTGGCCTCGACCTTGGCACGCACCTCCATGCCGAAGTCGCCGCTGTCGTCTCTGTCCTCCGCCAAAGAGTCGTATCTCAAGGCAACGGCAGCCTTGGCAGCAAGAACTCTGGCGATCTTACCCTTGTTCTTTCCCGAGGCCTGGCCGACCAACGACGCGTGGTACAACAAGCCGTACTTGGGTGTGTCGTGCTTGGTCTTCAACGCACGGAAAAGCGCCTTCTCCGCACCCAAGATCTGGATGGTCGAGGCTGGCGCCTTGGCCAACGAGGTCAACGAGCCTGCATGTGCAATCAACCGGGCACCCACCAACTCGCCCACCAAGGAGGTCAAGTTGGGGGCAATGGCCTTCATCCGCGACGACAAGTAGTTCAGCAACTGCTCTCTGTAGGCGGCGAAGTCGACGATCTGCTCGGCCAAGGCCTTGATGTTGTCCAAGTCGCCGTCGGTGATCTCCGTGCCCATCGACACCTCGGCGGCGCCCTTGACCTGCTCCTCGATCTCCTCGGGCAAGATCTCGGACAAGTCGGTCTCGGCGGCCTTGGACCGGATGCCCATGGTCAAGATGATTCTGGCGTATGCGACGGAGTCGGTTATGAGCTTGGCCAACTCGGGGAAGTGCCAGCCGTACCACTCCTTACACCTCATGGCGTATGTGTTGAGCTCCTTGTCCAAGTCGTCCAAAAGAGCGATCGCCTGCACGATCATGGTGTCGACCTTGTCGGCACTGAACTTCAACTTGTGTCTGCCGATGGAGTGCGCCAACCCAAGCGACATCTGCTTCAAGACCGAGTCGTCCAACCCGGGCAAGAGCTCGGGCAAGAACTCACGGATCGATCTGTGCAAGTCCAATGACGCGGCGTCGGAAACTACAGAGTAGTTCAAGCCCAACTTGTTGATGGCATTACCCAACTTGGCCTCCGACACGACCAAGGTCGCCTTCTTTTCGAGCTTCACGTCCTCCAAGAGCTTCTTCAACGAGTCCGAGACCTTGCCCTCGATGACGGCATTGGCCTCCTCCAACGCGTTGGCGGCAGACTGGAACTTCTCGAAACGATGCACCTTGAACTGCTCGGCGACCTTCTCGGCGGAGTTCAAGTCCTCCACGAGCGTGGCCAGCTTGTAGATTTTCTTGTCGGCGGCCTTCAAAAGCGCATAGCCGGCAGCGGTCTCTGTCAACACGTAAGCCATTTTATTTTCGTGGGGAAGTCTACGGGCTGGGAGTGTTTGGAGATATACAAATCAGCCTTCGAGCAGCGAGAAAATTGTGCACGATGAGCTCGAGCGAGAAAAAACTCGGGAGTGCACATAGTGGGGTGTTCTGTTGGTGCACGGGTGTAGCCCCACCGGCAGTGGTGCCGGGCAACACAGCTGCCAGAGGTGACTGCCTAGATGAAAATATAATGTGTGTTGATTAATCGTAAAAAAGGATTTCAGAGATTTTCGCAACAATATCTCTACATCGCATCTTGTTTTGGTCAGAATTGCGGGCGGATTCTGCAACATCTACAGTTCGGCGTAGTGGGTGCGCAGCCCGATTTCCTTTATTTAGACCAGCCAGCTTGACTAACTTGCAATTATGTTGTGAAGTTTAGGGAAATTACAGAAAAGATAAGATGTCGTTCTTCTCCAGAACGAGTGGTGCCCACTCTCTTTAAAAGGGTGAATATCTGAAACGCACATCGGAAACTAGCTCGGGGTGTTGCAGTGACATCGCGGTTGCTACAGAGATCTCAGGTTCATAGTCAGTACCCTCCTGCAAGAGAGGATAAACCTGATTTTCAAAATCAACATAACGCAAGTCTCGAGCAAGACTCACATAAGTCTGCTTATTAGAAACGGCGCAAACAGAAAGGGGTTCTGTCGACATAGTTGGTAAAGTAAACTTAAACAAATAGAGAGATCAGTGACTTGCGTAATTGCTTAGACGCTTATGTTCCTTCCCAAGTCAGAAGACCGGGAATTAAGCTGGTATTAATTGGAGACGAACTTCACACAACTGCTCAGGCGCCTACGTCATTATTAGTCATTCCACCTGACAACATGACCGGAGATAGTCGAGGACGGAATCTCTTTCGATCACAAAGCGGAAATGCCCGAAGATAAAATCCTCTTTGTCCTCAGACTGGATGTTGCCGCGTGTGCATATGAGGCTTCCACCTACAACACGGGGCATTCTTGCATATACGGGCCACAGAGGGGATTGTAGGGTAGGCTTCTGCAAGGTCCGTGACTAGATTAACTAAACCGAATGTAGAAGAAAGCCTAAAGCCATGTTGAATTAGCCACTAGACGTGCTCAACACTTTTCAGCTTCGTTTGCTCTAAGCTTAGTAGATGAAGAAGTTGCCTCTTGAGAGTCCTATAAATGGGCTGAAAACTCCAAATAATTGAGCCTTGATTCAAGCAGACATGTAGAAAGCTTTCAGCTGTCTGTAAGAAATGACATCATCAGAAAATCTGGCCCAATATATTGGCCACAGCAGCCACCACATCACCGGCCTCACATGTCACGTGACTTGAGAATGGCGGCACTGCACACGCGCATAGTGCTGCATGAGAGGCACTACTCAGCTCTCCAGATCTGGCCTACTTTGCAGCCTCATCTCTCATTTCCTACTATCCATCCATTTTTCATACTAGTTTCGACATGGGAAACGGTCAGAAATCGGCCACAGATTCGCCAGAGAGGAAAAAACCGAAGCAGGTGAAACACAAACGAACATATGCGTTTCAGCCCACAAACACGCTCGCGTTCAATCCTAACGTTCCAAATACGAGTAGAGGAGCACAAATTCCTGGAGAAACTCGCCTAGATCCCCCACCTGGACATGAGGGTTTGCCTCGGGCGATCATGAAAAGTCCACAAACACGTTCCTCCAATCTAGTTCCCGAAATACGCACTACAAATGCAGAAAACGTCACCTTCAATTCGCCAGGCCAGACGCGTAACGACGCGTCGCATTCTATAGCCCCTTTTTCCACGCGTGTTTTCGACAAGTCGACGGAACAGAGTTCGGACGACAGTTTTGACGGCGTGCGGTGGCGGCCCACAAAAAGCCCCTCGCTGAACTTCGTCCGGCCGATCCTTTCGTCGCCACTCAGAAATGCAGATATTGCGCCTGTCAAAGACCAGCCACCAGCCACCTTGATCAACGAAATGACAGACTCCATGCTCAGTAAATATAGCTCGGCATTGCCCATCACCTTATCACAAACGCCTCTTTTCACACGCACCATTTCCGAAGGCGTGACTGTCCCTGGCGATATTCTGCCGACCCTCACACGATCCAAGTCGTTCGATCCCCGTAGTCTTGCTGCGTCCAAGGTAATGTGCACGGAGAAATCGGCCAAGTCTGCCGCTCCTTTGAGCACATGGATCGACAAGTTCGACGACAAAAAACAGGGAGCCGCTTCAAGGAAAGCTCTATATAGTTCATCGCCCTCAAAAAAGACCAAACCAGCCTGGAAGGACGACGACAGCCTTTCTTCTGACGACGACTCGTTTTTGGCAAATCTCAAGTGCGACTCGTTTCCTCTTCTCCTGCAAGCGCCAAATGCTCAACTACGTCCCAATGGAGAAGGAACCCCAGAACCGGCATCTGAAACACCTCCTGCTAGTCTAGAAATATCTGCAGTGCCCGAACGCTCGCTGAACGGAAATCCGTCCTTGGTCATCCATGACTCCGACCCGTTTTCAGATGATCTAGATATCGCGGCGATCGACATCGCACTCACACAACCTTCCACGGCCCTGTCCTCCTTTATTGTAAACAAAGAGTCGGCTGTTTCTACGCTCGTTAAAGAGGACAGCGAAGTCAAATCCATCTCCCCTCAGCCGGAGCAACGCCTGTATGAGTGGACCAATTATGGCGCCAAGATATCGTATTCTCGTCCGGATTTCACCAGGTACCAGGTCCAGTCAGTGGTCCCAACCACATACATGGTGCAAACCTTCAAGAAGAAGCAGCTTATATTGACCGTCACGGATAATGCAAGCACCACGTCGAAGTTGCTCGTCAGAGGTGAGGCCGCCGAGCTCGAAATCAATGCCTCCGACATTGTACATGTCATTCACACATCGCCGGAAAACCCCCGCCTAGTAAGTGATGACCACAATCTCCTAATATGGAATCCCGACACACTCGTCTCGTCCACTGTGGTTGCCGACCAGCTAGATTGTCCCAGGAAAACTGTGCTATCGAACAGATTGTCGTTTCCCGGACTGTACTCGATACCGCTACTCACAGGAATTATAGTTCATGAAATCTTTCAACTCTGCTTCATCACTGAAAAATGCACTGCTGAGTACATGAACAGTCTTTTGGAAATCGAGGTTCAGCGACGCCTCTTGGAGATCTACACTTTGGGAGATGTGGTGGATGACTTGAAGGCCAGCGTATATCCCCACCTACCGAACATCCAAAAGTGGTTCCGCTCCTTTTTCAAAAAGCCTCCTGCAGAGATCCCCACGAACAAACGGCTGCAAAAGATCAAGTTTGCTGTAGCAGAAGCCCTCGATATAGAGGAAAGGGTATGGTCGCCCATGTTTGGCATTAAGGGAATTGCGGATGTAACCCTAAAGGCAACTCTTCAGAGTGACAACTCTTACGGCCAATTTTTGCTTCCCATGGAGATCAAAACAGGCCAGCCATACTTCTCCCACCAAGCCCAGGCTGCTTTGTATTCCTTACTATTTAAAGACAGATACAATGTGGACATCTCATCTTTCTTGCTCGTGTACACTCTGAATGAAGGCCTCACGACCAAGCACGATATTTCTGTGCCTGATTTGAAGTCTCTCGTGAACTTGCGGAATCGCATTTCTATCTACCTTCGGCCCGGCAATCAGGAGCTCCCCGATTTAATGCGTCAGCAGAAATGTGATCGATGCTTTGTTCAAGAAAGTTGCATGACTTATAACTTTCTCACGGAAGATGGTACCCCTGAGCAGAGTGGATTGAAAGAAGGAGTTTACGAGGGTTTGACCGCACATCTAGATGGGAAGCAAAGGTATAAGGACTTTTTGGCATACTGGGATTACCTTCTATCGAAAGAAGAAGAGTTTGCGTCGCGGTTTGACAAAGAACTATGGGTGTTAACAGCCAAGGAACGTGAAAAGGGCCTGGGAAAAAGTCTTGGAAGCCTCATCATCAGTGATTGTCAAACAAGCACCAAAAACGATGACTACATCTACACTTTCAAAAGAAAGGGGACAGAAGAACAAGGCAGCCCATTCACCTCAGGTCAGATTTCCAAGTTCGATAAAGTCCTCATTAGTGATGAAGCTGGTCATTTCGCTTTGACCCAAGGCTTTGTGCGTCATATCGATGCTGATAGTATATTGATTGCATCTAGAAGGCAGATTATCTCGAGTGAGCTGAAAAACGATAAGTTTCATCGAGCTGGCGTGTTGAGAGCCAGCCAGAAGGTTTCTCAGGACAGCTCGGATGCAGTTGTTTTTCGGGTCGACAAAGATGAACTTAACTATGGCATGGGAGCTGCCAGGTACAACATTCTTAATCTTTTCATGAGCCTGGGAGATGAGAAAAGGCGGAAGTTGGTTGTTGATCTTCGCCAGCCTACATTCAGTTCATCACGACACTTTGAGGTGAAAGAATCAGCCGACCACTTCAATGAGTGTCAGCTTTCAGCGTTTGATAAAGTGAGCAGGACAAATGACTACTCTCTTATCTTGGGAATGCCTGGAACCGGAAAGACCACAGTCATAGCATATCTTATCAAGATGCTAGTTGCGGCGAACAAGACTGTTCTTCTCACTTCTTATACGCATTCTGCCGTGGATAACATTTTGTTGAAAGTGAAAGAGTACGGCATTGATTTTTTGAGAGTCGGCAGCCCTTCAAGAGTTCACCCTACAATTAGAGAATATACCCCAGGCTCGGAGAACAAGAAAGTGGAGTCCTACAGTGACTTCCATGACGTTTATTCGAGGCCTAATGTGGTTGCAGCAACTTGCCTTGGTGTTCAGGACCCCTTCTTCGGTATCCGGGATAACTTTGACTACTGCATTGTTGACGAGGCATCGCAGGTCTCGATGCCTATAAGTTTGGGGCCTCTCTCTCTTTGCGACAAGTTCATCATGGTCGGCGATCATTATCAACTTCCACCTTTAGTATCGCACCCAGATACGAAAGTCAAGGCGGGGCTCTCGCAATCTTTGTTTCAAATGCTTGCAACTGCCCACCCAGACAGTGTGGTAGAGCTCAAATACCAGTACAGAATGTGCAAGGACATCATGCTTATATCCAACAAGCTTGTGTACAAAAACAGATTGATCTGCGGCACGGAGGAGGTTGCAAACCAGGTTCTCGAGATACCAGACAAAGACGTCATCACACGGCACTTTATGCGAGACAATCCATTGAACACACCGTGGCTCGAGCCTGCATTTGATGAAAGTAAAAAAGTGGTGTTTTATGACCATGACTTGATCCCTGGATACGAGAGGTCCATTGGTGAAAACGTCACGAATCCTACAGAGGTTGAGCTTGTGAGACAGACAGTGGAAGCTCTATACGAGGCTGGAGTTTGCCCATCAAAAATCGGAATAATGACATTGTATCGCTCACAACTCAAACTACTTACGGAAACACTCAAACACATTCCGGGGCTCGAGATCTTGACTGCTGACAGATTCCAGGGAAGGGACAAAGAATGCATTTTGATTTCCATGGTGAGGTCCAATAAGGACCGCAGGGCAGGCGATCTCGTCAAAGACTGGCGCAGAATCAATGTGGCCGTGACCAGGGCGAGGGCCAAACTACTTGTATTTGGGTCTGTATCAACACTTTCCAATGCAGAATCGATCTGCGACTTTGTGGCCTTGGCTAAGAAGGAGAGCTGGGTGCACGAGATCTTCGAGACTGCTTTGGAGCTGTACCGGTTCGATAAACCAGCGGCGAGCTCACCCGCCAAGGCGAAAGCGATTGCTAATAAGCTCGGAGCCACGGCCATCGCGAGACACCCCTTGGTGAAGAATATCCTTGCAGACATGAACGTGATGTGAAACTATCTGAGTGTCTAATTAATGCGGGTGTGTGACATTTCATTCTCTTCCTTCATTTTCTTCCTTCATTTTCTTTGCCGTGTTCTACATACCAAAAGGCATGTCCACCTGGGCCCTGGCGACCTCTGCCCTCTGTGGATGGGTTGCGTCGGCGCCGTTCTGCCGCTGCCCCGCGCGTCTAAACTGCCTTCTCAAGTTCTGGAATCCAACGTAGAGAAAGAACGCCAATGTAAATATGAGTACAATATAATCGAACAACTGGTACTCTTCTTGCTCCTCGTAAGCTTCCCCTTCGGCGTGTGCCTGTGCCCTGGAAATGGGCTCCTCTCCTGCATACTTCTGTGCCCTGGCGGTCGACTCGTCCACTAGATCCTCTGGGTCTTTCGGCCTAGTGATCTTCTTGAGGGTCCCGAGCCAGCCTGCGGACTCGGAGTCGTCTTTTTTCTCGGACTTGCTGAAAATGTACTTGACTCTGAGCCGCAAGAGCGCGTACACAATTGCATACGTGTTGGGTTTCGAGGCCCGGGCCGTTCGGTCAATGTCGAGGTCCTGGTAGTACTTGGCACTGAGGTCATAGTACCGTTTCGCCATGAAGTAGTCCGGCGTATTGTTGGCCATGCCGAGGCCGTATTCGTACATGTATCCCAACTTGTAGCACGCGTGTGCGGACGCCGACAGCGTCGCCGTGACGTAGTACGCAAATGCCTTTTCTTGGTCGGCAGCAAGGCCGCTGCTGGGCAAGCCCTTTGAGTAGAGGTCACCCAATAGGATGGTGGAGTCGATGTGGCCCTGCGATGAGGCAAGGTCGAGATACTTCAATGCTGCCTGCACACGTTTCGGGTGGAACGATTTCCTTTCCCATGCAAACAAAGGCTCCATTTGGTAGAGAAGAAACGCGGCCGACAACTGCGAGTTGAGGAGCCCCTGCTCCGCGGCTATCAGGTACCCGAGAAGCGCGTTTTTGTAGTTTCCATACCGAAGCTCCTCGAACGCGTATTGTAAGTGGGGCAAGAGGTACGCTTCCGAGCGCTCGACAAACTTTTTGTAGAGCGAAACGAGGTCGGGGCATGTGTACATCTCGCCCTTCGACGCGGCAAGCCCGGCCTCGATGGCGTCAGCAAAGTAGAACCCCGCCTGGTAGTGCCCCCTGCCTGCGGCCTCGCGAACGAGCTCATAGGCCGACTCAGTGTAGGATGTTTCGAAGGGCGAGCGGGGCGCAAAGAGGCTCTGTGCGTACAAGAATAAGCCGTGGGTGCTGCCTGCTTTCGTCGCGTTTTTCACGTACTGCGCGTACAGCGGGCTCGTTTCGCCGTGCGTCATCGGGTCGAGTTTGTGCACGAGCGCCATGTCCAAATACGTGTCTTTTGTGGCACTGAGCTCGAGCGCAGAATTGAGCCAGAAATGCGCTCGTGATATATTGCGCGCCACGCCCTCGCCGGTCAAGTACATGCGGCCCACGAGACTCTGGCACTTTTCCCAGATCTGGAAGTCGATGCTCTGGGGATTCTCGAGGCGGCCCTCGTCACGTGCGCTCAACCCCAAGTACGCGCACGTGAGCGCCTCGACGTACGCCTTTGTGGCGTTTTTCGGGGAAAAGTGCCCGCCGTGGAAGTGCTCGAGCGCGTCGAAGTAGTAGTCGAGCATCTGGGAGTCTGGCGCCTCGAGGTTCTGGTCCTTGAGGTCGTCGCGCATCTGCACAAAGTTGTCGATGTCCGAGTGCACACTGGACCGACCCTCCGTCACGATCTCGCCGTAGAGCCCGCCCCGGAAGTCGGCGAGATTGATGTTATATGCGGTCGCGGGGCTCCGCGTGTCGATGTTGTTTTCGTACGTGTGCTGGATCACCAGGCGCGCGAGTTTCGAGTAGTAGAACTGCGCGGTCTCACACTTTACAGGGCAATTGACGCCGGTGAGAAAGTGGTATGCAAGCACAAGCAACGCGTTGTCGTTGCCGTTGCGGGCAGCAAACTCATAGTAGATCCGCGCCCGCTGCTTGTCCATCGGTAGCTCGCCAAACATCCCTGTTTGGTAGAAGTGGGCCAACATGAAGTACGCGTGGCCGTTGGCACTCTTTTCCACGGCCTGGTGGTACAAAGCGAGCGCCCGCGTGTAGTTTGTGGGCACAGAGAAGTTGCCGAATGTGTACACATCTGCGAGTGCCGCTGCAGCTTCTGCGGAGCCCAACTCGGCCGCGTGTTGGAGCTTATTTAGAGGCTCTACGTACGCTTTGGAGGTTTCTTCTGAGGCTTGGTCGGATACCAGATCTGGGTGATCTGACTGGCCTGATACATAGGTATGAGAGTCGAAGTCGTACTGTGGAACCTGGATCCCGAGATGCAAGTTGTCGTGGGTATATCTGGGCGTTTTCCCGAGGAATTTATCTGGAATCTGCGCCAACTCACTCATGGCCTCGCTATACAATAGCAGGGCGTCGTGGGCACTCACGTGCACGGCCACCCCCGTGATCGCTAGGAGATGTAGTAGCCGCATAAATATTTAGAGGGAGGTGATAACTTTAAGCTTCTTAGAATTTGGTATGACTGACCAACAATTATTTGTGGTCTTTCGATCGCTTTATCACCGATATGGATTGCGTGTACTGCGTGAAAATGTTTGGTGACTTGTCGCACTGGCCTCCATGCGATTAGGTGTGGAGATAACGTACGAGAACAGCTTCGAGGTAAATTTCCAAAGTTTCAAAGTTCCTTTTTGAGTTTAGGTAAGTGCTGGAGTTTGAACTCTCAAAACTGAAAAAGAACATTGTCTGGACTGAGTGGAATCTACTGGTGATCGTTTATGTGGAAGAGGTGCTATACCTGCCGCAACCATTGGATCACGTGATCAGATCGGGCCAGCTTGGACAGCAGGTTCGTTCCCTCCAACATGCATGGTTCTGATATCAATGTGGGTTATACTCTGTTGGCGATAATTCAACAGTAAAATTTAATCTCGGATCATTCACAGAGGCTATTTGACTATCGACTGACTGATGGAACCAAGCGTATTCGCATGCGCAGGAACGGGGCCCACGCCTGTGTTTATGGGAAAGATAGAGCCATTGTATATACAATAGAGCGATACGATATACAATAGAGCCATTTTGAAAATATTGCTTGAATCTTTGCGTCTCTTGCTCTATATACCTATGCGATGTGTCGATATATCACGGCCATAAACTGACCGGCGATGGATGGGTGTTCACGTGACCAGGCCACCCTCGTACCGAGCCTCACACCCCAGCCACTCCCTACTCTGTCCGAATTACAAGAGTTTTATCGTATATACGTTTTCTCAAAATCCATAAAACATTGAACAAACGAGAAATCTACATTTTTCTTCATTTTCATTTCCTCTTCTGTATTCTCCGTCAAAAACATCAAGTATCTCTGTTTCCCCCGTCTCAGTTGCGCCGCACCAAATTGGTCTCGGGGCTTGAGGCTTCCCCGGGTTTTCCGCCCGCGCCACCGTTCTCGCCCGTTCTCTCGATCTGATAAAAACGGCTCCTATCGGCCCGGCAAAATGAGATTAACCCGAATATAGGGCATACAAACTCCACCACGAACCCGTATTTTTTCTCAAAAATCTTCACTTATCAATTTTCGTAAGCATTGAAAATGCAAAAACCTATTTCTTACCTTTTATTTTCCTATTATATCCTATTTTTGATGTGCCCTTATTTACACCGATTTCCAGCTTGGCCCGGCACCGCAGGCATTCGCAGACCGTCGCAGTCTTTCGCAGTCTTCGCCCCACTCTTCACCCGATACACTGCCACGCTGGTCTGACAGGTCCACGCAACATTAAAAGGCACATATACTCCACATATACCCCACGGCAAAACACACACAAACACGCCCGACGCTCGTGACTATAGGCAATTTCACGCTAGAACACACGCCACCACGTAGCACGCCCGTTTTTTCCGGCATTTTCCGGTTCCATATACCCCTTTCTTGGCCCTTTCCTGGCCCTTTCTTGGCCCTTTCTCTCCCCTACATAGCTTGTGATCCTGAGATCTTATCATGCAGCACGGGACCATGGCGCATGCTGTGGCCGCTCGCGGGACCCAGGAGGCGATTTTCCGCTCGGCGCCCATGACGCTCGTGCAGTTCTACGTGACGCTCGAGTTGGCCCGGGACGTGGTGTTTGCGCTTGGCCGTAGTGGCCATGTGCATTTCCGAGACCTCAACTCGCTGCTCACGGCGTTCCAACGCACGTTTGTCGCCGAGTTGCGCGACATCGACGCCCTCGAGCTCAAGCTCACCTTTCTCTACGACATGATGACCAAGTACAGCACGGTGAAGGGCGACATTTTCGCCACGTTGGCCGCGGACGAGACCACGCTTCCCTCGGCCTCGGAACTCTTGCAGATCGAGGAGACCACCGGCGTGGTTTTCGGGAAAATCCAGCACCTCGACGGCTCGTACGTCGCGCTCGAGCTCAAACGCATGGGCCTCGTCGAAAACCGCCACGTGCTCACCGCCGTGCAAGAGTTCCACCAGTCCACACTCACCGCAGGTAGAAATAGCAGTGTGGACGAGTTCCGCGATTTCGAGATCGGCGACGACGACGACGAGGAGGCCTTGTTGGCCACGCACGAGCATGGCCACTCTGTGGGCGCGTCCGACGCCGCGGCCAACTTCGAGGAGCTGGCGATGAACTCGATCACCGGAACTATTGCCAGAGAGAAAGTGCTTGTGTTACGCAAGATCTTGTGGCGCACGTTGCGGGGCAACCTCATTTTCAACGACTTCCCCATCGACGAGCCGTTGCCCGTGTCGCTCGAGCGGCCATCCGACCTCGTGGACAAAAACGTGTTTCTCATCTACATCCATGGAGACTACCTAAAGGCCAGGGTACGTAAAATCATCCAGTCTTTGGAAGGCCACATCTACGACAACGCGGGCGGCAGCGGCGGCGCCAGAACACACGCGCTCAACGAGCTCAACTTGAAGATCGAGGACTTGAACAACGTCGTGGAGTCCACGAAGAGCCACTTGATCTCGGAGCTCGTGTTCTTCCAGGAAAGGTACCCGGACTGGCACTATACCGTGCGGCGAGAGCGGCACATCTACGAGATCCTCAACAAATTCGACGAGGACAGCACCAGACGATGTCTTGTGGGCGAAGGCTGGATCCCCAAGGCCGAGTTCGAAAGTATACGGCGGAGCCTAAAAGGCGTAGTGCGGTCGAAAATGAGCAGCACCTCTCAGCTGCCCTTCGAGGCGGAAAATTCGATCAATCTATCGAACGATACGTTGTCGGGAACCGACAGACGGTCTGGCGAACCGGCAAACCCGTTTGCAGATAGGGCGCTTTTCTCAGGAACCAGAGCGGATCTCGATAACACAAGCGACGAGGACAACGACGCCGACTTCAACTTTGTCGCGGTGGTCAACGAGCTTACCACAAACAGGGTGCCGCCCACGTACCATAAGACCAATAAGTTCACCCTGGGGTTCCAGTCCATTGTGGACACGTACGGAATAGCCACGTACCAGGAAGTGAACCCCGGGTTGGCAACGATCGTGACCTTCCCGTTCTTTTTCGCCATCATGTTTGGTGATTTGGGCCACGGCTTCATCGTGTTGTTGGTGGCGTTGTACTTCATCAAAAACGAGCGGCACTTCAACTCGATCCGCAAGAAGGACGAGATCTTGGAGATGGCGTTCAACGGACGGTACATCATCTTGCTCATGGGTCTCTTTTCCATGTACACCGGACTCATGTACAACGACATATTCTCGAAGTCGATGACGTTGTTCAAGTCGGGCTGGGAGTGGACCTGGCCCGAGGGTTACGACTATGCTAAACAAGGCGCGGTCTCTCTCACGGCGTCGAAAATCAAAGGAAAGACTTACCCCTTCGGTATAGACTGGGTATGGCACGGTGCCGAGAATGGGTTGCTCTTCACCAACTCATACAAGATGAAGATGTCCATTGTCATGGGCTACTGCCACATGAACTACTCGCTCATGTTCAGTTTGGTGAACCATCGGTTTTTCCGGTCGCGCGTGGACATCATCGGAAACTTCATCCCCGGGTTCCTCTTCATGCAGAGCATCTTCGGATACCTCGTGTTGACGATCATCTACAAGTGGTGTGTGGACTGGCTCGGGACTGGAAAACAGCCGCCAGGACTCCTTAACATGTTGATCAATATGTTCTTGTCGCCAGGAAGCATCGAGGACCCTTTGTATGCTGGCCAGAAGTACGTCCAGGTGGCGCTTGTCCTCATAGCCTTGGCCTGTGTGCCGTGGCTTCTTTTATATAAGCCCATGGTTTTGCGCAGAGAAAACAACAAGGCGATCGCTCTAGGGTACCGCGACATTGGCTCGCAGAGAAACCACGACATGCAGATGCTCGAGGAGGAAGAGGCGCTCGAACGGCTTGTGGATAGATCGGCTTCTTTTGATGAAGAGGACGACGACATGGTCAGTGGCACGTTCACGTTCCCCAACGACATCGAGCCCATGGCGCTTAGCTCGGGACATGGCCACGGCGAGGAGGAGTTCAACTTGATGGACATCGTCATCCACCAGGTCATCCACACGATCGAGTTCTGTCTCAACTGTGTTTCACATACCGCATCGTACTTGAGATTGTGGGCATTATCCTTGGCGCACGCCCAATTGTCCAGCGTCTTGTGGAACATGACCATTATAAACGCGTTCGGCACCACCGGCAAGATCGGAATCTTCATGACCGTGTGTTTGTTTGCCATGTGGTTCACCTTGACGGTGTGTATCTTGGTCATGATGGAAGGCACATCTGCGATGTTGCATTCTTTACGGTTGCACTGGGTGGAGGCGATGTCGAAGTTCTTCGAGGGAGAGGGCTATGCTTACGAGCCATTCACGTTTGATGACATCGACTTATAGGTGAATGGTGGGGCCT
>JAJMCI010000063.1:0-62687 GCA_030565705.1 Metschnikowia baotianmanensis
TAGGCTCAGCGTTTTCGCATCAGGATCCATTTCACCTCATGTTCAATATGCTTATGCTATATTCCTTTGGTACATCATTTGCTTCCGCCATTGGCTCATCAAACTTTCTTGCCATGTATCTCAACTCGGCAGTCTTCTCCTCGTTCATATCGATAGCTATTCCCACGATTTTGAGAACATCCTTGTCTGCAGCTTCCTTGGGTGCGTCGGGGGCTCTTTTCGGTGTCTTTGGAGCATTTGCATATCTCGCTCCTAAAGCTCCGGTAGCTTTGTTTTTCCTCCCTGTTCCGGGTGGAGCATGGGTTCTCTTTTTAGGATCCCTTGCCATCAACGCTGCTGGCATTGCCCTCAAATGGGGTCGCTATGACTTTGCAGCTCATTTAGGTGGATGTATGGCTGGAGCTGCTTACGGTGTTTACTTCTCGAAGCTTCGCGAGTCTAGAGGCAGAACAAGAGCACAGCGCCGTGTGTTTTAGTAGGTAGATATGCGTTAGTTCATTGTTAATTAAAAATGTTAAATGTGACACTAAATGGTCAACAGGATGTGTTCACACACGCAACCTTCAATCTTCGTGTAGGCTAAACTGAAGGACTGCCTTCTTTGCTTTGAACATGATCTATGGATTTACAATGGCGATTGGTTCAGGCAAAGGAAACAGCTTTTCTTGGCTTTTTTTGTTCGCCATCATCATCGCCTTCTTCGGCTGCTTTAACATCACGTGCATTCTTTCTTCTCGCGGCTCTAGCCACGTTGGCCTTGTTCTTGATGTCAGCCTTCTTGTTCTCCAACTTGTCAATCTTTGCTTGTTCTTTTCTTTCTAACTCTTGGCGTTTCAATTCACGGATTTCCTCTAATCTTCTGGATTTCTCTAATTTGGATTCGTTGACTTGATCATATTTATCGTTTATGCTCTTGACGAGAAGATTAAGTTTTAAGCTGTCATGGTCATCCACAAACTTCTTTCCCTTTTTGCCTTTCTTGGCTTTTACTCCAGGAACGATAGCTTTGTTTAGTATAGGTATCTCAAGTTGGTCTTCTCTATACTCCTTTCCATTCTTGGCACCATACAACCGGATTTTCGCCTGTTGCTTCTTTACAGCTTGTTTCGATGGCTTCCTGACTTTGGACTTTTCCGTAAGCTTTGGCTGGTTTTGTAAAAGATTTCTTGCCTGCGAATCTGTGGTCACTTCACTCAGGATTGAGCGAGCTTCATTCTTCTTTGCTAGCTTTCTCGCCGTCTTCGAAGGCCCTGCTGCCATTTTTTTTAGTCTATGTTAATGATGTCCGAAGTTCCAAATCCTACTATGAATAATTCATGTCATCTCATTAGTCACGTGATTAAAGTTTGCATATAACCGCACAAGTATGCCTACACCAAATCAGGTGGAATCTTTGAATCCATTTGGCAGACAGTTTCCAGATTATGAAGGGTTAAACAAAAGGCAAAAAAACGAACAGAAAGCGAAATGGGCTTCGGTCGTTCTTGTTACTTTTTCTTCATCTTCGTCGTCAGGGGTTCAATTCATCTTCATTACACAGCATGTTGAAATCCCACGTTTAATTTAGAAAAGTCGGTACGCAATTATTCTAGCATATGAAGGCTTATTTCTTGGATCTTCCTACCTGAAATGAAAATTGAAAGAATTCGCCTAGGTACAAATGGGAGAGATTTATATTTTAATACAATGATGTCGTCGCTGCCTGGGCTGGATGATACAAACCGTTCTTTAGAATTGCAAGTGTGCCCTTTCCTCTGGTCTCGAAAAATGTCAAACATCAATTTGAGACTGTATCTGTAAGACACTTTAGCATTGACTTTACTCTGCCTCTGCGGATCAAAGTTGGCTTGTGACTATCAAGCATTTTCCCTATAATATGCAGGCCGAAAGTAAACATAGTGCAGGAGATCGGAAATTTCCGACCGATAAGGGTTTACGAACATTTTAAACTAACCTCGCAGACACTCGAGGTGCCACGGAAGTACTCACAATTCCTGACCGATAATGGCTTCAGTTGAGTTCAATTGGAATGTTTTCCCGACCACTAAGCTTGAAGAAAGAAGCATGGTGACTCCATTGGGATGCTTGGTCTCTCCTTTTAATAAGTCAGATAGATCTCCGTCCGTCTCTGAGCCACAAGTATGCTCTCTATGCGGCAGCTATACCCACCCGTATATCACACTTGATCAGACGCAATGTTTCTGGCGGTGCAATATGTGCTCAAATTCGAATCCACTTCCTCAGTCTTTCAAAATTCCCAAAGCAAACGTCCCAGACGCGGACATTTCGGCTTTGCATTGTACAGACTACATTTTGCCCTCGGACATTTCAATGAATATCAGATCACAAGATAGCGATTTTATTATTACGTATGTGATTGATACTTATCAGAATACCGATTCACCTGAACAGACAGAGTTTAGATGTCTAATAGAGGCTGTCACGATGAGTGTTTCGAGGCTCCCAGCAAATGCCCTAATCCTACTTATTACTTTCAGTGATACCGTCCAAATACATCAACCAACCATTGGCAAAACGGTTGGTCTTCTCGCAGAAGACTTCGTAGGAATTGGTGGAGACTGGTCCAGAGTTTTCGAAGATACGCGCGTTCTCGATACACTCGTACCCAGGCTTTTCGAACGAAACGGCCACAATGTTCACAAGGGAATAAACCTAGCAGATCTTCAGGTTCTACTGAAACCTTCTGACGCTCTTGAATCCTATATGAGAAATCTCAGGCCGACGTTGACTCGATCATACAAGCCAATTCGGTCGACAGGATTGGCGACTCTTCTTGCGATCTCCCTTTGCAACCAGTACGCCCGTCCCAATTCTCACGGAAAGATTATGATGTTTCTAAGTGGTCCCTCAACATCGAATCCCGGAAAGATTGTGTGTGAACAGAAGAATATACGAACTCATGACGATATCGCCAGTTTGCTGGCCCCACACTTCACTTCGGCATCCAAATTTTACAGAACACTAGCATACATGACCGTGGGATATACTTCTCAAGATGCTTATGCAGCTGTGTACTCTGCTAAGTCTAAGCTCGTTGATTTCACAGTACCAGAAAGCTCTCCTAAATTTTCGATAGATATCTACAGCGGGTCTTTGGACCAGGTAGGAATAGCTGAAATGAAAGCTTTACCGGAGTCCGGTGGAGGCAATTTGGTTATGGTAGATAGTTTCGCGTCCCCTCACTTCGAAAACTCGCTCCACAAAAATTTGCAATCTCTACTTGAGGCAAACCATGCCTGTAAATTGACAGTGTTAACTTCCCCTGGACTCAAGGTAATGCAAATCCTAGCGAATTGTACAGATCTTCAATCTTCCTTCCAAGCAGAAACGCAGACTGCATTGCATCATGAAAAAATATCGGATACAAGAACATTTTTTGACTCGAGTTGGAAGAAAAGAAACTTCACAAATCAATGGCATCTAGGTAGCCTTGATCGCACAGATTCGTTTGCGCTCCTCTTTGAGAACACGACCGCTTCATCTTCCACCAGATCAAAACTTTCTCAAGCTTCGAGCGAGGCTCTAATTCAACTCCAGTTCAAATTCTGGAGCATGTCTAAACGTTCGATGATGTTGAGGGTAGTCACCATACAGAGACCAACAACTCTAGCACTGCAAATTCTCAGCCGAACAGAGCCCACCACTGGGGCAAATAAACTACCAATTTCGAAGAGCACCATTCTCAAAGAGCTACAATGGTTGAAAGGGTTTAATGACAAAGCTTGGATATCAATACTAGCTCGGCTACTCGTATACAAAACAGATGGCATAGAGGGGTGTGAAACTAATAAAGATATTGTGAAACAAGTGGATGCTTCTTTGGTTGATCTTATTCATGATAATGGAGGCGTGCTCGTGAACTCTGCCTCAAGTGAGAATCCATACTCAAAATCAAGTCACAGAGAATTCTTGAGGCTGTATTTCGCAGACCTACCACGTTTGGCTTACGACCTACGCCGTAGTCCCCAGCTTGTGAGTACATTTAACAGCTCTCCTGATGAAACCTCTTACTACCATCATTTGCTTTTTAAAAGCAATTCCCTTCTCACATGCGCGATGTTCACACCTGTGCTATACAAGTTTAGTGATAAACTGTTATCCGCAGTTCCTCTAACGAGAGAAAGCGTCGCAGAAGCACTGTATTTTGTGTTAGACTGCCTCGCCCATATAGTCATCTACAATCATTTCACTCTTCAAAAGGATAAGCTACCCCTCCATCATTCTCTCAATGATCCAAAGGCTTTGGCGGAAACGAACTTTAAATTTAGGGAAGTTCTCGAAGCTGTGAAGGAGAGACTTCTCCATGACAGATCGGTCTACCCAAAGATAATCGTTACACAATCAGGACATTCCCAAGCACGATATTTATTTTCGAGAATGAAAGACATCACCTGCGGAGATACTGGCGCAATTGAGAAGAAATCCAGTTGGTTTAGCCGCTTAAAGAAATCGGTGCTTAGTCGCTCAGTCCTGTCCGCCGAGAGCAGTCTCGAAGAATACTACGAGAATATTTTGAGGAGGGTATAGAGAATCTGGTGGGGATTGAGTCGCCAAGAAGTTCTGTCACAGTATGCAAGCACCCAAAATTTAAGCACTTTTGGGGAATGAATTCATTCCAAACTCACTCTCTATAAATGATAGCACACTCTCAACTAACAGGTTGAGCGCACCAGGTTCGGAAGCTTCATCAACTTTATGAGTAGCTCCCTGTACTACTTTGCTGTGTTTGCTCCAGTACTTTGAATCACAGGCTGCCTTCCAGCTCTCAAGTAATGATTCCTTGTCAATATTGTTTGGAACGAACTCGTCTTTGCTGCCAAGTAAAACTAATAAAGGTTTCAGAACCCTTCCAAACGATTTACGAAGATCCAGGGGTTGTAAGTACGATGAAAAGTAATCGTCATCACCTCTCTCGCCCAGAAGGGAATGGAATCGGTAAGCAGTTGCTGGAGAGCCAAATGTATACTTTAACGCTGCTGCAGGCATTAGCTCGTTTGGAGTTTCCGCTTTTATCAATTCTTGGGCTTTGGTCTTCAACTCAAGAAAGCTTCGATCCTCTCCGAACGAATACGCGAAAGCTTCGTTGTCACTGACCGCAGCCTGAAGTATTCCCGCATCGATGCTTGAAGCTGCATCAAAGTCCGTCAAATAACTCGTTTTTGACATGTACTCTAATACATCCTGTGACCCTGTTGAATGGCCCATTAAAATGACCTTTGAATTCTTGTTACCCCTTTCAGACCTCAAGTACTTGACGAGTTTAGACAACTCTTCACAATCCCTTTGCAAGCTCCCTGTCCCGAAACCAAGATACGAAGAGTTGATTAACGCCTGAACAACGACCCACTTCTGGCAGGAGCGCTGCGTGATTGCGTTAGCCAAGGGGGGTACATATGGTATGGTTAAAAACCCGTCGCCCAAACCACCGATGATGACCACAAAATTTTCTGTCTTGGCATTTGCATCGCCAAATTCTATTGCTGAAAGATTTTCGAAGTATCTATAGATTGTCACTGGGTACATTCTTATACAATCGAGTGAATTAAGAATCTTGCGTGCCAATTCATGTTTGGGGAAGTTCATGATAAGCAGTATGCAGGTTCTGTACCTAATTCAAAGTACAAGCTTTTCAAGTCTTATATTCTATTTCGTATGAAAGATTCCGAATCATATCGCCCGGTTGGCATCCGCTACGCCACCAGTACTATGGCTGCGCCCAACTTCGGGTATCATACTCACACTGAGACTCATCAAGTGTACGGTTGTGAACATCACGACGCAGTGAAGGCACACGCAATAGACGAGAAAGAGCATTCTCGTGGTCCTCGTTGCTAAAACCGACCTGGTGACAAAGATGAACAATCTTTCGACTGGCGACAACCTGGAGTTAACTCTCTCCTGTTCCTTTTGTCTGAACTGTTCGATAGGGTGTAATTTTGACTCATAGTTCGTACGGTAAGGATTTTCCAAGTTTTTAACATTTGTTTTCGGGCTCAACATGTTGTGGCCATTCGGTCTCAGTGAAGATGAATCGGAAGCTCCATTTTTTAAAGAGGCCATGAAACGTGTTTTCTCGTAAAGATCTTCGTTGTCGGTTTGCAATTGCGCATTTTTTCGTTTCAAATCACTGATGGCATTCTGCTGCTTCCTGAGATCGTCTTCAAGAGATTTGTTTTTCTCTCTAAATCTATCTCTCTGCTTCGTAATGATGGGCAATATCGAAGCCTCATCTAGGTTATGACCGCCTGTAATGGAGCTGTGTCTTCCAGTGTGTCGCGTTCCATGCGTCTTGACAGAAATGAGACTAGCCGTATCGCTGAACCCAGAGACATTAGCATCCTGAACATCCGCCAAGTCAGATTCTAGCTTTACATTCAATCTTTGTGAGTCCTCTAATCTTGATGTCACATTTTTTAAATCGTTTTCCAAGGTTTCAATTTTTGTGACGAGACCGTCGTGTTCGGATCTATGTTCACTGAGCTCTTTGGTCAATGCCTTGTTTCTTGCCAATAAAAGAGAATCCAATTTCTTGTTTTCATCGTCGTCATCTTCGCCAAACTCGATTTGGCGCATAAGGAAAAGTTCCTGCTTGATCTCCTCGTAGTCATCCATCTTTCTCAATCTCAAATTTAAAGATTCAATTTCACGGAACTTTTGCTCCAACTCGTCCGAATATGACGATGATTTGGCTTCTTCCTTTTCGGCAATGATCTTTAAATTTTCACGAGCTTGCTTCAAGTTTGCGAGGAGAAGGACGTTCTCACTTTCCAAGTCAGACATTTTTTTTCTATACTCTTCACGAATAGTACTTTCAGTTGAGTTTAGCTTCGATGAAGTGAGTTCTGTACGTAAAGTCTCATTTCTCTTTTCGAGCTCGAAAACTCGTTTTTTCCAAGTCTCAACCTCCCGTGTTAAAAGGTTCACTTCCACCATTGCTGATGATGACGAAGACGTAGACATATCGATCTGCTTGTTATGCGAATTAAGCTGCAACTCAGCGACTTCGTTTGTGGTTTTCAACTCCTCTACTGTCGTTTTCAAAGCACTAAGTTGATTATGGTGCTGCTTCTCTATGTTACTCCAATTGGACTCTTTTTCGTCAATCAAGGCTTTATACATTTGCTCTTGCTGTTTGAGCTTTGAAGCGAGAAGCTCGGCTGAACTTTGTTCGTTTTTCAAGAGTCTTTGTTTTAATAAATCATAGTCGGCCTTTTTGGTCAATTCGTCTTTGAGCTTTGTAAATTCTTCCAAGCGACTTGCACTCTCCATATGATCATTGACCGTATTCAACGAAAGTTGGAGTAAGGGTTTGGGGTCCGGGGCCTCCGCAATAACACGATAAAACCCAAAAAAATAAGATTCTGTCTTTTTTTGTTTAGTGGTGAGGGCGTCGATCTCGTTTTGATAAAGTTTCAAGAGTTGGCTGAACTCTGAGAGCCTCTGTTGCTCATCGAGCTTTTTAAAGTCCTTAGTTTTTTGTGCCAACTCTCGGCGGTTTGCGAGTGATTGTTTCTGCTCGCGTCGAAGCTCGAGTCCCTGTTCATCAAGTTTCTTTTGCACGTTCGATAAATCAATTTGAGCCCATGCCTGTACCGCATTCTCAAAGGCAGTACTCAGCTTGTTATTGGCGTGTTCAGCGGCCATCTTCTATCTGTATATGTACTTCAAGAGACTGCCATTGAGGGTCCTTCGTTGGGGTACTTAAGTGTACACCATGTCACTTTCAAGTCACGTGAGGCCAAGCGCATGCGGGCCCCACATTTCTGGGAATTAAAGCTAAGACAGAGCATATAAAGATGTCTAGTCAATAAAATCTGGAAATGGGAACTCACAACTTTGATTGTCAAATGTGTCACAAAAAAATTGCATCGTAACAAGAGGGATAACTCGAAAAACATTCTCAAGCTTATACCGCGGTTCGGGCTTGTTAGAATCAACGTCTCACAACAGAGGCAAGAACTCAAAAACTATACGTGTATTGAAAATGTTTAATGCAGTGCTGCGTTTGAATGTAGAAAGCAAAATTAGTAGTGTTCTTACTTTGTATCGATCATAAACATGCCATTACAAATACTAAAAATTATGAAAACTGGAAATAAACCAAATGCCTTAACAGGTAAAGAAAAAGAACTAGATTATGTACTTTTGACTTACTCGTCAGCCTCCTCAGCATCCTCACCCTTACCTTGGTTCTTTCTCTTAACTCTACCAGCTCTGCCACCACCGTATGGAGAGTTTGGAGCGAAGTCAATGTGCTTCTGAGAGTCCAATCTAACCATGAAGGATGGAATGTTGACAATCTGCTTACCAACAGCAATGTGTCTTTGGGTGATCAAAACTCTGGCGTGGTGGATAGATCTGGCCAAGCCCAACTTGAAAACCTGGGTTTGCAATCTTCTCTCCAAGAAGTCCTCTGGCTGCAAAGCCAAGACGTAATCCAACTTCATCTTGTCCTCGGACAAGACACCAACTCTGACCAATCTTCTGATCAAAGCGTTACCCTCGAACAATCTCTTCTCGTCCTTGTCATCTCTAGTCAACAATTCACGAGCAGCTCTTCTAATCTTAGACAACTGGAAGTTGATTCTGTAGATCTCTCTCTTGTTCTTCAAACCGAACTCACCGGCCAACTTCAATTCAGCGTCCAAACGAGCAGACTCGTAAGGTTGCTTTGGGACGGAGTAAGTCTTGGAGTAAGTTCTTGGGGCACCTGTCAAAGTTAGTATAAGGCAAAGGGTGATGGGCCAAGAGCGTTCGCGAAGAAATCCACCTGAATGATAATAACTTGACGATATTCAGTTTACAATAGCAGTTGATGACAGAAAATAGACAGAACTTTAAAAAAAGATTCCGTCTTGCCATCTTGAGCTGATTGTAACTGAAGTGTCGGGATTCAGTCACGGCCATAAAGGCAGTAAAATATTATCATCGGAGAAATTCCAAGCAATGCTCTTCCAGACCTTGTTAGTCTGGCGTTTCTGTTGAGGGCCCGAATCCTCAAAGACATAAAATGTCTAGTGTAGAAACATACGAGGCATGTTGACTTAAAGAATACGTGATGGGAAAAGAAAAAATCTCGCTGCGCGAAATGTCACCCTTTTATATCTATTCAGAAACTGAAAAATTTTTGCGCGTAAGTCGTGCACTTGCACAAAACTACCACGATATGTAAGACTGCATGTGGACCTCTCATCGTGCGTACGCGGCGCCTGAACATCATTGGTGTACAGTTTTATGAGTGCAGCTAAATTGAATGATATCCAAACGGCATACAATAGCTATTCATAGCGCCATTGAGCTACCACATACATTTGTAGATGAAATTTGTTGCTCTCATATCGGGCGGGAAGGATTCTTTCTATAACATAATGCAATGTTTGAAGAATGGGCATACGCTACAAGCAATAGCCAACTTACACCCAAGCGACGCTTCGGTAAATGAACTTGACTCGTTTATGTTTCAGACCGTCGGGCATGACATAATTGAGTACTACAGACAGTGCATTGATGAGAGTATTCCGTTGTACAGAAGGGCTATACATGGAACTTCTTCGAATGTTTCTCTTGAGTACGAAGTTACAACCAACGACGAGACAGAGGACTTGTACGAGTTGCTAAAGGAAGTTAAGAGGCAGCATCCTGACATAGAGGGTGTGTCATGTGGGGCCATCCTCTCGCACTATCAAAGAACAAGGGTTGAGAATGTCTGTTGCCGGCTCAATTTAACATGCCTAGCCTACCTTTGGCAATGCGACCAGTCGCAGCTTATGCTGGAAATGGTCCAGCTGGGTCTAGAGGCAATCTTGATAAAAGTTGCCGCAATAGGACTTACGGAGAAGCATTTAGGAAGCCTGCTAGCGGAGATGCTTCCTGTATTGACCAAGCTCAACTCAATGTACGATGTGCATGTTTGTGGGGAAGGTGGGGAGTTTGAATCATTAGTCCTTGACGCTCCATTTTTTTCGAAAAAACTACGCGTGGTTGACCAAAAGGTCACTCATCATTCACTGGATGCATCATATCTCTCCCTCAATGTTGAAGTTGTCGAGAAAGAGCAGCATGGTCTGGAACAGGTATTATTATCTCCCTCGCTACTTCTGGAGGATTTCAAGAACTTGGAAAGAGGGCTCATTGATTCAATCATTCCTGCAACGACATCCAAGAATTACGAAAGCATCCATTGTACATTCCCGCCTTTCACCTCTTCTTGGGGACAGAAGTTGATCTTCGGTAACGTGATGAGTGCGAAAAAAACAGTGGAGGAGCAAACGAAGGAGATTCTTTCGAAGATCGACCGATTCGTAACTGAGAACAAATGCCGACTCTCACAAATTCAGCATATGTCTGTGCTTGTGAACGATATGGGAAACTTTCCTAAGATTAATACAGTTTATGAGTCTTTCTTCAAAGGTGTGTTTCTTCCACCATCCAGGTTTTGCGTTGCAACAACACTTCCAGCGTCGTGCGAACTACTGATATCATGCGTAGTTCTGAAGGTGACAACTGCGAAATCTGGTATTCACATACGCTCTAGATCATACTGGGCTCCGCAAAATATTGGGCCCTACTCGCAAGCCATCGTCGAGACAAACGAGTCAGTGAAAACCGCAACGTTGTCAGGTCAAATTCCATTGCTTCCGCATTCCATGACATTTGATCATTCTATGCCATCCTCTACGCTATCTATACTTTCTTTGCAACATCTTTACAGAGTGAAGTCGCTTATAAAGGTGAGTCAGATAGCCAGCATTGTCTGCTATATCACTGACAAGATATCACCGCTCTTGATCGCCGAAATTTGGAGGCGATTCGTTCAAGAGATCGAGCAGAACGATAGTTTCATAGATCGTTTACTCATTGTGCAAGTCACAGCATTGCCTTGGGACGCTTCGGTAGAGTGGGGAGGGTTGACGTACGAAAAATCATTCGATATGTATGCTGATGAAAGCGACGATGACACAACTTCCGTGCTTTCTTCGAAACCGAAAACCCTTTCCCGGTTCAAGTTTGACTCCGTCTCATTGGGTGCTCAAAATCTCATCAAGTTCACAGGTGATAACATTGAGGATTTGATGGACTTTTTACGAGACTCTCTTGTTGAGGGCACTTATGTGAATATAACTACGGGGCTTGGTTTGATACAAAGACTTGTAAAACTGGGGTTCTCGGCGGAATGGACTCCGGTAGTCACTGTTTTTGACAACGAGGGGCTGGAATGCACATTTGGAGTGGTGTGGGTAAGCTAGTACATACCTGAATATGAATGGTAATACCAAAGGACGACCTACGAATTCGATCTTCTGCCTTTGCTTAATTCTAGATCAAACGTAGACATTAGGTGGGGCTCAGACCCAGCAGCTTGAATGGTGTTAATATCCAACACGTTGTGCACGTCGGCTAGTAAATTGAGCTATTACTTTCTAACCAAAATGCAGATCAATATCTCTCATCAATGCACACTCAAAAACAAAGACAAAAAACTCTCGAGTATCTTCATCAAAGAGAAAAACAGCTCAACCGAACGAAGCTTGGACTGAACAACATAGATGTTGCTTCGGAACAGGGGTAGAAGAAACCATCCAGATTTGTAGGCTTGCCTATAAAACGATAGAATCAATGCCTGCATCTCAAAATTCATGCCGTTAATTTTTCGGGATGATAGGTCTTGGTATGAAATTCCGGCCCTTTTTTCGTAAATTTAGCGTCTTTGGGTTAATACTCGCAGCTTACAGTTGTGCAAATTACATATAACTATGCATAGTTTCAACTTTTTCGCACCCATCGGTGTGATTCAGAAGCAGAGCATCGGACGCGAAGCATTACATCAAAAGAGATTGGCGCATACAGAATTAAAAAGCACAGCTCTATCATGATCCAACGACCGCTATGTGGGCTCATACGGTTTTGTAATCCAATTCTTTCTCTACGGCGATCAGTTTTCGTCATGAGCTCTGAAAAAAGGCGAAGAACAAAGACAAAAAAGGAAACCCTTCAGCGATCGACTGAAGGTGAAATCGCTAGACAAAAACACCAAGAAAATACCAATAAATCGGAGACGTTTAAAGAACTCAGGGCCTTGACAGCTAGTGTTTCAAAATATATTGATGTCCGACGTCCAAGGCAAGCACAGGATGCGCCCTTTGAAACCACACATACGGCATCCCATCTCAAATGTGTGAATACGAGTTCCCTAACCCAACGAGATGAGATGAACAAAGACCCCTCAGCGGGCCATGGTACAGACTTTGATCCAAAAGACTCATCCCTATTCACACCCCTGGTTAGTATTCCTGCCTCCTTTGCTGAAAAATTAGGGCCTGCGGCAAAGTACCTAGTGACAAAAGACCACCAGAACTGGACTTTGGCCCTTAAACAGATTGAGTCATCGGGCGGTTTCCAAGGTGTCGGCGAAAAAGATATCAGAAAGCTCATATATGCCATTCCCAAATCTCAGCTTGTTTTGGTCTTTCCACAGATTGAGCGTCTTTTACTGGAGGCTGGAGTTCAGAAATCTCCCAAGATTGTGAATGCGTATCTTAAAGCATTGATCGCAGGAGGCACACTCAGTATAGAGCGATTGGCTCTTTTGGAATATCACGTTTCAGAACTAAGATCTTCTTCCAAGAAGAAGTTACTTTCGCGTGAAACTTACGAAATACTTATCGAAGCTTATGGCAAGAGTAAGATGATCGAGGAAATGGAAAAGACAATCACAGAGATGAAAGCTTGTGGCTTGCAGCCATCAACAAATGTTTATACGAGTGTTTTGAATGTCTGTGTTTACAAAACCAGGGACCACAAGCAAGCTGTTCAATTGTTTGATCTGATGAAGTTCCTTGCAGGAAACATGGCACCGGGACTGTGTCAATATCAGGATATCATCGTGTCCTATGTCAACAACAATGACATCGAAAGAGCTCTTGATCTTTACGAGGAAATGTTGACAAAGAAGGTACCGCTCAATCAAAAGATTTTGGTTGCGTTGGCGAGAGGCTGCATGTCCCGAAAGCCGCTCAAACTAAAAGCATGGGATTTCATCTTCGAAATATATGAGCAGAAGTGGGAGCCCGCGGTTCCTACGCTCGAGTACATGGTTTACCTAGCAGCGAAAGATGGCGATCTTGCGTTAGCTCGTGCTTTATATCAGCAATTGAATTTGCTGAACTCGGTATCTTCGAGAGCCTTCAGTTTTCTCATGCTAGGTTATGCCAATAGCGGAGCGGCAAAGCAAAATCAGCTTTACGAAGTTCCCTCCGTTTTAGTCCATGGTTCGGGCCGACACTTTCGGCGCAATATACTCGAGAAGACTGATTATACACCTCGTCTAAGCGATCCGAAGCATGCGGTTCCATTCCTTCCAATGTTATATATCTCCAATGCACCAGAAATATTATCTGAGTCTAGTGCAGTGATGGCACATACGCTCCTATTGAACCCGGAGTTGATTAATGGAGAGAGCGTTAATTTGTTCTTGGACAGTGCCGCCAAGCTTGGCTCGATGAAGGAGTTCAAAAGCAAGTATGAGCAATTCACTTGTTTCGATAGTACAGGAGTACCAAGCACTCGAATTGCCGATTCGGCACACTCCGAGGATAACCTCGAGGCTAATAAAGAGCAGGATAGTCTTATGGACATAGGGGCTAATCTTGAAGATGAAGAAACGGCGAATCACACGAAGATTCCTGTGTTGAATATGGACAAAAGTCAGCATCACATTAGGTTTCCGAGGACAACCAGAACTTACATTATCGCACTAAGGGCAGCCGCAAATAACAAAAACTATAAGTTCTCTCAGGCCGTTTGGGAGGAAAGAGGGAAGCACAGGAAGTCTGCCTTCTTTAGAAGTATGAGCGCACAGGAGAGAACAAAATCTGACTTTAAGTTTGCTGCTTCCATGGTGAACTGTCTCACTGATTTAGGGCTTCTTGATGATGCTTTGGCTATATTGGTCAGTACGGAATACCAATTCAAGTGGACTTGGAAAGAGCTCAAGTCTCTACACACAGCTGCCGTAAATGTTGGATATGACAAGGCAACGAAGACAATTTCGAGCATTGCACGGCGAGCACAAGAGAAGTCTGAAGGGAAAATTAGGAGGAAAGATTTTAAAAAGTATGCTCTAGGAAAGGATCGTTAACTTGTATATAGGCTTCTTGGGCATGTTGGCAGCAATTTGTAACTCTTTTTCTCGAATTTTCATGTTTTGTGAAATCTATTTACGCTTAACTTTTTAATTAATCGATCAGACACTCTCGAACTGAAAGTTTATTCCATGAGAGATGTCAAAGGATCGTGGGTTCGAACAACAATAAAATAGGAGAGGCTGTGATTGATTGAGCTCACTTCTTCTGGATGAGTTATCAATAACCACCAACTACAGCTAAACTAAACGGCAAAATAGCGAACATTTCACTTCGAGAACTCGTCATGGTGCTTGTTAATTAGTGTGCTCGGAAGGACTACATAAACTTCTCTTTCATTCATAAGCACCGTAGCCAAAAAGAAGTTTGAAACAGCGAAGGTTCAGACGGACATGCATAATGGTAAATATTAATTGTGGCTAATTCTATCAATTTGGGCTGGAAGACGATTAAACTAAGAACGACACTCGCTTAGACAGAGTGTCTTGCGTATACTCACAATCCCTGACCGCTTGCCACCAAATCTACTAACTTCTTTCAATCCACCTGTCTGCCGGTCTTAATGAACTAACAGAGCCATTCCCGAGTTTTTGGAAATATGTGGCTGACACGTCAGGAAAAACATCATTTTTAGCAAGCGATACGACGCGAAGTCTCGGAAACACCTTCCCGCGAAGTAAGTTTTGGTCGATCAATGTAACAAGGCAATTCTCGATGGAAAGATCACTCAAGGGTTGTGTAGATGAGCTCTGATGAGCACTCGTAATGATTGTGGACACAGAAGTCAAGTCGAGGCCGTTTAATGATAACAAAAGCCCTTGTTTCGTGGCATCATATCCGAGTCGCAACTGTTTGCCCTGAGCAACCCAGATGTATTTAACAAGGTTTCGAAGGGTGATCAAGTATGCCTTGGAGCTAAAAAAAGATGCAAACTTTTGAAGTTTCAAAAACTCCGATATCTCGGGGCCATTGATTAAACTGTTAAGCCTGAAAAGATTTCCTGATCTAATCGCACTGTCAAGTTCAGCGTAAATAGCAAAAAATCCTGGACATTTCAGCGGTGAAGAAAAAAATTGTGTGGAGAATGATGCTAAGTTGGGTCTCTTGCCTAACAAGATGCTGATGGGCAAAAGCTCACGAAGAATTCTGGTAACGTTGGGATTGTCAACGGAATAGTTTGCAGGCACACGTGCTAGACACCATTGTAAATGCTCAAATGCATCAATAAATTCGTATTTTGCAATGTAGAATTTAGCCAAGTAGTATCTATATTGTAGCTGTTGATTCGGGTGGTATGAGCTAAAGTTCAAATTAGCATTGCCCATGTTTGAGAATACATTTTGACAAAGGAGAGGGTTCGAAAGCTGGAAATATGTTTGACATAGCTTCACACCAATAAGAAGCATTACTGACTTTTTGACAGCGTCTATGTGATCTTCTGCGCCTATCTGCGATCGTATGTTGTTGAAAACTTTTAAAAGTATGGAAGCCATAAAGCTGAGTCTTGGTTTTCGGTGCAATTCTTTGGAAGACATTAGATAGTCCAACTGCTTGCCCTTGTACAAGACCTGCTTCAATACATCTTCAAGTAAATTCGTGATCAAATATCCCCTCTTCTTATTCATGAACGCAACAGTGATATCATTGAGGTATGCTGTGTAGAGATCAAATGATTCTAGAAGTGACCATGGGTTGAGTTGATTGCATAACCTCACAAATGAGACTGTCAATTGATCAAATGCTAACCAGTCGCCATTGTACCAATTTCTCTTCTCTATCGTCAATGAGAGCTGTGCTTCGCTAATTTGACCCAAATTGTTGATCTTCACGATAAATGGGTTGGTCTGAGGATCAACGCGAAGCAACTCCAATAGTTTTTGTGGCTGCTGCTTTGGGTCTAAGCGAGTGCAGTTCTGGAGCCGCTGTAGAAAGTCGTCCACGGTGTCCATGAGTAGAAATTGATCTTCTGTGGTTTTCGAGAAGTCTGTGATGAAACCTATTATCAGCGAGCTTTTATGAAGAACCCTTTTTCGCGGAATGAGCCTGCGCCAGCTGATCCTACGAAACAGGTATGAGTGCCTTTAGATAAATAAACTCGCTTTGGCAGGTCTGATGACAATTGCAACCTGAGTTACGTTTCTTAGTAAATCTAACGATTGACAAGACGAAAGGCGTATATCATGGGGCTTGTTATCATCAAAAGTAAATTATGAGAAGGCTAGGTATCTTTGTCAAATAATTCGACATGTATTATTGATACGCCTTAAGCTATACCCATGAATAAATCAAATTAATTTTCTGGAAAGCGAGCAAACTCATTTTAGTTTGCTCTCGAAATTTGACCCGTAGATGTTCATATTTCCTTGAGTTGAAGGGATCGACACGTCCTGCCGTGAGAAACGCGAAGCGCAACATACTCAGAGAATACCTCCTCCGTACTTGAAGATATAGTCATGCTGAATCCAAGCTCCAAATCGATATCATCGAACTTCAAACCGAATAAGGCAAAGCGCAAGCCGAGGCAAAAGAGCTCGAGTCTGTTGATTGAATACGGTGATCCAGATTCAAAGGTTGTTGTAAGACTCCTCCCTCCCACACTCGAACGGGCAGACTTTCAAGAACAGGTTGAAAAACACTCGCTCACATTCCGATCAGGTTACAAAAGTTTCACATACAAACAGGGGAGAAAGGCAGCGCAACTATTCGAAGAACCATGCTTTTCGATTGCCTTCATAAAGTTTCAGACACCATCATTGGCAGAATCCTTCAAAAAAGAGATAAGCCAAGTCCTGTTTAGAGAAACTACAACTGATGATAATATCAAATGCAACGCTGTGAGGCCTATTTTTGGGGAGCTCTCTGCCACTTTCTCGGCGCAAAGCACTGAAACTCCGATAGAAAATGAAGTTTTCAAGTTGTTTGCCGATCTACGAAAAAAAAATGAACGGCATGTCGATATCAACGAGATTCTTGCCACTTTCAAGTCCAATTTGAAACGAAAGAAAACAAAGCTCAAGCCCCTCAAGCTTGCCCCACATTATGTCAAGATAAAGGGCCCCGATTCCACGGTAAGCAAGACAAAAGATATACAAAAGAAAAAGAAAAAGCGTGCACAGAAGCCGAAGGATGCAAAGATTCAAAACAAGAATGGCCCAACTGCTATTTCGAAAAGCCCTGAAAGCAAGGGAACGCCTCAGGAGAAAGAGAAAAAGAAAAAGAAAAAGAGGCAAGCACCAGGTGGCGTTTCGGAAAAGAGCGCAGAAGTTCAAGCCTTGCGATCATCACCATCCACTTCAAATGCCCCCAAGAAAAAAAACAAGCCAAAAGGAAAAGTATCCGAACCCAAACCCACTTGATTGAACGTCATCATGACTTGTCTTAAGTTGGCTAATTCATCGCCGTTCTTTGTCAAGGCGTAGCTTTTCGAATTATCGAAACACTAACGCCCAGGCTCGCATAATAAAATTCACTAACTAACCAAAGAAATTAGATCATTGTACTTCTGAAATATTAGGATGAACCAAAATGTCATATCCTGAACACGTCGATTTAGTCAGAAAATCTTGTGATAATGCTGACTCCTCGTAGACCGGTTCCGTACAGGAGAGTGAGTTTAAGTCACTGTAAGTCCAGTGCTCCACCATGTTTCTCAAATCGCGTTCAACAAACCCCAATCCAGACAATGTTTTATCATTCACTACGCCGCCCATTCTGCAACCTGATATGTAAGAAGAAATCTCTATCAACCAGAAGACTTTTCTCACAAGACCCGGTGAGTGAGGGAACGGGTAGTCGTGATGATTTTTCCTTGGATTCTTCGATCAACACGATGGAACAAATTTTAAGCATTCTTCACAATGCACATGGCTCAAAATTGGAGACTAGAGACTCCGTGTTGGATTCATACGACCTTAATCCGGGATCTTTTGAGAGCAGGTTCTTGGGCTCGCTTGGTGACGACATATTTAATCTACGGACTATTGATATTCTCATCGAATTGCAGCTCAAAAGTGAGGTTGATATCTTCAGAAGCTCGAACCCGGGTCATACAAAGAAGACCCTACAAAGATATACATCTGCTTTCAAAAGCCAATACTTGCGAGATCCCATGTCTCTGACCTTGAAAAGCATAGGACGGTCATTCAAGGAAAACCCACAAAAGACGAATTCTGCCCTAGATAAGGCTATAAAGCGTACCGCATCGGAGGTCATGAGTGACATTCTTCCTACGCAGAATGAACGAAGGATTCACTTGGACTTTTGCCGGGTCAACCTTTACAATCCATTCAGGAATGGGACAGTTGATCCCTTTTCTTTGCGAAAGGGATTGAGCACCAAGAAGCACCCAGCAAACCTTTTTGGTGTAATGATCAATGACCACAGGGTACTTCAAAGTTTTCTTAAGCTTCTCGAGAAAAGGGTTTCACCCCTGACAATTCTCAATATAATGACCGCTCAAAGTTTGTTTGGAAATTTGGCATTTAAGGTAATCGCCGGGCGGGTTTTAGCTTTCGAAGATCCACGGTTGACAATTGATACCCCCTTCGAATTCTACCATTTAAACATTGAAGATGAAGGAAATAAATTGAATGAATTGAAGGCCATTCTCGCGCACCGCAGTATGGTCTTGAATAGGCTCGATTGGTTCCCGCCCTTCAGGAGGTCTCTCGCCAAGCTCGATGAAGGAAAATTTGATTCCAAAGAGAAGATAATTGCAATTATGTCAGATTTGTTTGATCGCTTTTTTGGGTTGTGCTACAAGTCTGATGCAAAGTATTGCGAGAAGTGGATCGATACCCTAATGACGTTTTGCAAAGCACACAGCGAGAATGAAGGCTTTTTGGACCATCTTCTTGATGAAAGCATTGCGGGTTTTAAGGATTTTGTGTCTGGAATGAGCTTCAAATCATCTGGTGCAAGGTGGCTAGAAAACGACTACTTGAACCCGGCTAAAAACCACAACAAAAAGATGGAAGCTACTAGACAATTGCTAAGCGAAGCACGAATGGTTATTCCTAGTGTGAACCATACGTCATCGGAGTCGTGGCGAAAGCTTGATCTGAGGACCTGAGATTATTGCAGTATTGATCAAAGATGTAACCTCTCATTCCAAATAATACCATGTTCTTCTCTCTTTTCGATTTCATCCAAGGCCTTCGCACTTGAACGCAATTTAAAGTCGGTTTCATTGAATGTTGTGAAGTTCACAATCCCATCGTCCACAATCGCAAAAACAGTAGATCTTCCGGTAGAACCTTGTTTAAGGAGTCTGTCCCTAGCTCTAAGATAGTTATTTCTGTTTCGAAGCTTTGGATCAAGTTTAGATTCGCGCTCTGCTTTGCTTTTAGCCCTTGATTCCCTCTTCGTTGTATTTGAGTTCGTGCTTCCTTTGGGATCAGCACGCGCGTTAATGCTAGATTTTTTGTTTGATTGCTCTAGTTGAGAGTTGAGTTGAGACCAAGAGTTCTGGATAGCTGGAAGATATGGAAAAGGCACACGCGAAGTGTTCAAGATGCCCACCTGAAAATCTGGTGTTGGAGGGGTCTTCTTGCTGAAATTTGGTGAAGGTTTCCACACGCGGTACACAATTCGATATCTCGGGTCTAATGCGTGTGGAGGGCTCAAATTCAGTGGCCCACTCGATGAGATTAGTGCAAGTGACTTGAATACCAGCGTATATGAGAGAAAATGATTTCTATTCTCAAGAATGGTCTCAAAAAGCTTTCTGATGGCTGTTCCGAGAGACACGTTAAGTGAAAGAAGCCCAGAGACATAGGAAGTTTCTTTTGTTGTCTCCAATTCAGGAGTCTGGTTCCAAACATCTTGCAAAGAGTGGGAGTCTCTGGCCTCCATTACTGAATAACCCAATCTCTTCAAAAGAGCAAAGACTTTATACTTATCTATAAGGTCGATATTCAGGCCGAAAGCAACGGTCTGTAGATGTGCTAAAGATAGATGCGTCAAGGTGTCGTAATCAAACACTAAGCTATCGTTCTCCATGAATTCCAAAAAGTGATCATTCGCCATGTACATCACAAGAGAGCCTCTTTCAGCCAAGTATACAGCCTCAACCTCGCTAAGCCATAAGCCCTGTAACCTTCTTTTGACTTTATAGACGTGAGGGACTCCCATATCCTTAAAGAAACTGCCTTTCGCGTGTGGAATGAATGCCTTACTTTCAGATTGCACCCAAATTCCTACAAGCAATTGCTTGACATGATGTCCACGGAGATGCAGAAGTGCCAAATACATTTGATTTCGAGCCGAATCTAGTTTCAGAATTTGAACATCTGAACCATCCTGGTCAAAATATTTCTCGGATCTTTTCGGAAGTGTCTCGTCACCGATTCTTATATCCTGATAAGAACCACTCAAACCCCCAGGTCTATTAATAGCACCCCAATCCAGTAAAACCTCTTCGACACATTCTTCATCAAGCAAATTGATTTCTCCTTCATCACGTGACATAAGGGAGCTTGGGAGTAGTAGATAGATTCAATCAGAAGTTGGTCCAGATGATCTTTGGGTCACGTGAGATGCTGAGAAGAGAAGACCCGCGTGGCACACTCCTTCCGATTTGTGCGCTGCCGCATGAAGCAAGCCCACCCAATAGCCCCACAATTTAAACCATAAATGACAGCTTCTGTTACCATTGATGCACTAGTATGCAATCTTTCTCGATTTACAACCTTTTAATTTATCCCATACTAATGATCTAAGACAGAATCTCTCTTTCATGATGTCTTGACGAGTATAATACGACAGGTGAGTGTCAGTAGCATCAGCCGACACCGTGCCTTGCAACAATCAATATCTGAAGAGACTAGACCTGTCACGTCACTTTATCCTGAGTCATCGACCAAGGATATCTTTGGTCAGGATAAGTCAAAATTGAAGGGATCGGAAACTTCACGATATTTTGAGTGCGGGAACTGTGGAAGAAAGATCTCAGGGGGGCGTTTCGCGCTGCATATCAATAAGTGTCTTGATAGGGACAAAAGATAAAGCTCTTGCTCCTGATGATTCCGGGCAAAAAATAATGTTAGTTCTCGTCCGCTATTTCCGAAGGCTGTGATGCCCAACCTCTGTATCTGAAGGGTTTCGGCAGGGTTCATCAAGGTTTTCAGTACACTTCACGACGTTTGTTTTGCGAGACATAATCGTCTTGGCACGTGTTCAAGAGTAAATCATGCTGTAGAAAGATCATGAACCTTACTTGCCCTGAAAGATACATATCGCTTGCCTGAGATCCTACACTGGAGTGATTTTATCATCGCAAACAGATGAGCTGTATGAAACAGACACAAACGCGTCAGGGTGCAAGAGAACTAAATACTTAACCGAAACGTACACTATTAGATCTATGGATAATGAATGCACCGAAGCGTATATGCTCAGCTATAGGTTCTAGCTATGTTTATTCTAAATTTTCTTTCTTTCATGGTTTGCGGAGAAATCAGCAATCACAAATTGGGCATGTGGCTTGCACAAAAAGCGTGATTAATCTTATTTGAGTCATGATTCCTAATTTTTTTTTTTTTTTGGTAGATTCATTGATTAGAGGAAGGCTCAAAAGTTACCTTCTAAGCCCAAAAAGTATACAGCTATACATAAAACCTCTAACCCATTTCGAGGTCCCATCTCACGAATCACCTAAAATGATTTCGACTTGACCTCACCGATGTATTGAAATTGACTGTGTCAACTACCCAAAGGGTGAATCGCTTTCCAGGCTTTAGAAATCTGCCTAGGCAGATATACTCAAGAGTTTGGAGTCCCTTCGTTGTTCAATTCAGCATTCTAATTATTTTCGTTTTGATACCGTCAGATACTGTAGACTAATATGATCTAATTATGGCTCCATTCTACCCGGAATCCTTTCTTTTCTTTTCTTCTTTTTTTTGGCAAATATTTCATTATTATTGAATTGTTTTTTTGTTAGATCCATTGATGAAATATTACATTGTTTTCAAAAGGCGAGATCGTGTGAAATCTAAACCAAATCGATTCTTGATACGGATGAAACAATTTTCGTTCGTTCAAAATCAGTCCAATTTTAGAAGTTTGTTTCTTTTGTAGACTTTGAGATTTTTTTAATTATTCACATGAAAGGCTGTTTAAAAATTCGATAACGGAAATCTTCAATCTCACATCCGCTGACTCATTTGGTCATACTGCATCTTAATTAACCTTCCTCGCCGCAGAGCCTCACATCTTTTCATTTCTCTGTCGACCTCAAAGATGGCTTAGCGGATGACCAGGAAACACACAACCAGAAATGGCTCCACCTCCACCAATTATTATAGATGCCCAGGTTGTGTCCGGTATCACAGGGTCCATCTCCTTAGCATGCTGGATCATCGTGTTTGCTCCTCAGATATATGAAAACTTTCGGCGTAAATCTTCTGAGGGCTTATCGTTAATGTTCATAATTCTATGGTTGGCAGGCGATGTCTTCAATGTTTTGGGTACGGTTCTACAAGGTGTCTTACCAACAATGATAGTGCTTGCTGTATACTATACTTTGGCAGACGTGGTACTCTTGATACAGTGTTTTATGTACGGAGGCGAAAAGCAACCCGATTTTGTGCATTTATCCCCTGCCAATCCCCTCAACGATGATGTTCTCGAAACCGCATTGTCGCGAGAGTATCCTGAAGCTGATGCAGAAAACATTGTCGAAGGCCTGGCGTCAGACCTAAAATTTAGCCCGCTTAAGGCATTCTTGCATAAGCTCTTCATGGTTTTGCTAGTATTTTCTGCTGGGTTGATTAGTTGGTACATATCATACTCAAAGAATCAGGGTGAAGAGCATAAAGCACCTACAGAACTAGAGTTTGATCCTCTTGCACAGTTCTTTGGGTGGCTCTGTGCGATTTTATATTTGGGGTCCAGAATACCACAAATCTTATTGAATCATAAGCGCAAGTCTTGCGAGGGGATTTCCTTCATGTTCTTCCTCTTTGCATGTTTGGGTAACCTCACGTATGTTATCTCGATCTTGGCTATTGATATGAGTTGGTACTACATTTGGGTGAACTCTTCATGGTTAGTGGGTTCGTTGGGGACTTTGGGTTTAGACTTTACGATCTTCATTCAGTTCTTCATTTACAACGAAACGAACGAACCAGAAATTTCGAAATTAATGGATTGCGGGGAACAAGAAAGACTCATTTCTGGTCTGTCACCTGAATATTCCTCCACGTGACCGGTGTCAGTGGGCCAAACTAGACTTCACGTCACACTATGCATATTTAGATGTCGAATAAAACTAAGAACGTAAAACACTTTTATAAAGTAGCAACTTTTTAACTTATTGCAGCAAAACTTGAAAGCTGCTTGGCTTAATAGATTTGCGGTCCACTCAAAAAAAGAGCGGATATAATTACTTAGGCTAAACTCCGAAGAAATCAAAGAATCTTGCATTTGTGCCGTTTCCGTGTCAGAGCGCGCATTCCTCATCTAGCCATGTTCAGAATATCGCCGCCGCGAAGGAATTACAAGGCGTATAATTTGAGACCACGCCAAGACACTAATTCTCACTAACCGAAGTGCTCTTACTCGTTTCTTCAAAGTTTGTTAGACTTAAATTATGCTGGCTCAACTGAATCACAATAAGGGCATTGATGGGCCCCACAAAAGCCGGAGGCATCGCCTGATGGTCGTATGCACCAACTGCAGACGCAGGAAGATCAAATGTGATAAAGGGCAACCATGTTCGAATTGCGTGACAAGAGACTGTTCTGAGACGTGTGAGTATGATGTATCTTCTACTTCGAGAGCCGAGGATCAGTACATTCAAGAGCTCCGCTTCGACTATCAAGGAGAGAATAGTGAGCCTTCAAAGAAGCTAGCCAATCCTTCCCATACATTTGTTGGTCAATTTTCAATTCATGAGCCTTCGAACTTCCAGGAAGAATTTCAAATGTCGAAAAAGAGACCTCGAATTGATTCCCCACTGGAAACGAAGTCTGTTAGTGGAAGAGGTAGTGTTGGCTCTAGATTCTCAGAAACGCAGAAAAGCGAAATACAGGTTCTCAAGGAAAGACTTGAACAGATAGAGCGGTCCATTATCAGTTCTGAATCGAAACCATCTAATATGTCCATGCCCATTTCCCTGCACTCTTCTTTGGTTAACACCGCCAGCTCGAACCTGTCCTTCACGAATGGATACAACGATTCTTTCACAACAGGAAAGCGGCCTGAGTATCCATCGGCTCCTCAAACGCAAAACTCTGATTCTGGTTTGAACTCTGCTTTTGGACCTGCGCCTACGACAGATCGACCATACGGCTTGAACTTACCTCCCTTGAATCCTACCTTCACAAATAATCCGGATCCTCTAGTCCTGGTTTATCCAATCAGACATGAGCCAGAAGCCTCTCATGCACAGAATGCATCTATCTTTGCGAGCTCCAATGGGACATTTGCTCCTAGACCTCAAATTATCAATCAAACACCCTTGGTTCACCCAACTAGATTCGATCCTCAAAGAAAGGACTATCTTTTGATAGGCACGAACCTAGTTGGAAATGCCAAAGATACAATGAACTTTTATGAGCACTATTCGTCGGTCCATCAGAAAGACGATTTGCGGAGGATTAATTTCGGTCCATTCGCCTGGTCAAGTCTAATGAGAAGAGATCAGGCCCTTCATTTGGTATGGGAGCATGTTAAGCTCAAAAAGGAAAATTCAGTTGCTTTTGTATTTTCAAATTCGACAACTGAAGTGACTCAAGAAAACACAAACACAATCCTCAATTACGAGAAGGAGAACCAAAGTGAAAGGCAATTCGAGAAGCGTGCTCTTGAGACTGACGGAATTGACGAAATAATTCCTTACAGCAGTATATTGCAAGCCAGACGAGAAAGAAACATACAGAAGCAAAATCTCACTCTGTCCTCGTTGCTGTTGGGACTCACATATTTTGATGTGCAAGTTGATCGCCAGCTAGACACAATCGAAAGAATCAAGACAGTGCTCCCGTCAAAACGGGTGATATGGAAATTGGTTCTGAGATTTTTTGAGGTTGTTTATGTATACATGCCATATTTGGACGAGGGCTATTTCAGAACAGTTTTAGTCCGCATAATTGGTCCCGTATCGTGTGATGACGCTCCAGTGGATGATCTAAAAATTGAAAAGAAATTGGATTTAGCAGTGGTGGGAATTCTTTTGATCATACTTCGTTTATCTTACTTGTCTCTTTTGTCCAACAACACGTCCCTTACAGAAGGGATCTTGAACTCGCTTGACACTTCGCCTGATATACAAAAGATGAAATTTTTACTCACCAACCCAGTATCCATTGACACCATCAACGTCGCCACTTTATGCTTGGATCAGTTTCAATTTTCAAGAAGAGCAAACTTCAAAGTGTTACAACTCGCGGTTTACCTTAGAGTTTATCATATATTTGCACCGGAAGATGGCGACGGGGCTGATGGCGGAGGCTCCCAAGTACTCAGTGCTGTGATCCTACAAATGTCATACCAGCTTGGTCTTAACAGAGAACCAGATGAGACAAGTACTAACTTGCGGATGAACAACTTGGCCAGGAAGATTTGGTACTTTGTCTCATTGAGCGATATTCATTTGGCTTCGTCTTTCGGAAATCCCTTGTTGACTAATGATACATATCTGGATACACGGTTCCCTTTTTCAATTCCAGGTGGTGAAAACTTGATCGAAAAATCAAAGGACAAAACCATGATCGACAGATACTTCTCGTGTGGAAAAATGTTCTTCATGTTGAAAGATCTCCTCAGAGAAACTTTGGATGTCAAAAACCGCGTAAGCTTATCACGAATTACCTCCATGTTGAGCTCATGGGAAATTGAGTGGTATCAGCATAGCGGAAGTCTCAGGGATTGTCTTGAATTCAGCGGTCTGGGTGAGACTTCTGCCGTTGATAGAAATTTCAAGATCAAGACATACTTGTCGAGCAGGACATTTCTCATCACAACATATTTTCACATTTATCTCTACTACGAGCCAAACAACATTGACATTTCATTTTTCTACTACAAAAAGTGTTTATTGATTCTGATGGCTGATGTTATGCCCCATTATTCTGCGTTGTTGAGAAACTCCGAGGTGGTTAGTGATATGATTATCAATCCAACATTGGAAATGTTCATTCATAAGTCCAATATGGTATACTTGTCGGGCATTATTCGAGTCAATTTTGTCATTTATCATATGAGAGAGTCTACAGACCACGTAAGACGTTGCAGATCGGATCTGTCATACATGTCTTTTTATCAAAGGCTTTGTCAATTGTCTTCTTGTTTGACCAGAGCAGCTGAGTTCACTATCTCAGCCATCAACAAAATCAGCCATCGTTACTATTATGCATGGAGAATCACCAAGAGTCAGACGGTGCTCTTGAAGAACGTCACTTCCACAGACTTCTATAAAGCTAATTATGAGAAGGCCTATAAATTGTATTGCCGGCGCTATTCAACTTCTCAATTGAAAGAACTCATCCACATTTGTGAAAATACTCTAGCATCCTTTCACGATTCTGAGTTCCCAACTTTCGGCTTCTCGCAAAAAGCAGATACTCAGTTGTCAAGGTCATCGAACTATCTGGACCATTCCAGTTCAATCACTCCCCCTGATGATGTCACAGATCGCCAAATTGATAATTTATGGCTTCAAGTACTCAGTTGGAAACATGATGTGCTGGGTGACTTTCAGTATGAATCACAAGCACCGTTTACCCAGATTGAAGAGGCCAAACACTCTAAACCTTTCACGGGTTTGGATGATTCGGATAATCCGGGGATGTCCAGGGAAGTTAACGAACCATTGGGTGCCACAAAACTTGATATTTTTAGCGACATGCCATTCAACGATGAATATCCTTTTTGAGTCATCGAAAGCAGGGGAGTATCCAAGGAAGATCTATGATACTCAATTCATTTGAATACAGGTTTTTTTGAAAAAACAGGTTCATTTTTCCATAACCTCTTTATCGATATGTTTACCTCGAGAACAAACTAATCATAGCTATGAAGACAATTTAGCGACATCTGGCTGTAAAATTATGCTTGATGGCCACATTATAATTAAGGTCCGGGTCAAAATCGAATCACTGCAATTCACTAGTTAACAATAGAGCACGCGTCCCGATCGTTGCGACGAAAATTGCAACATTTTGCTTGATTCTTATATCTTTCGATCCTAAAAATTATACTTTAGTGTTTCTCGTTCAAGAAGCGAATGAGTAATGAATTTTGAAGCCTAGGCGACGCAAATGGATTGTTGAAAGCTCTCACCATATCTGCGAAGAAGTGAGGGTCACATTGTCTTGAGGGTAATCCTGAATAGCACTGAATGCATAAAGTAACGGATCAAATGCTCATTTTCCAAAATTCCCAAAATTTATCGGGATATGTCAGTGAAAGTTTTCTCGAAGATTGACTGGGGTTCACCTTGAGACGAGGTCGCTCCGCGCGCCAATAAATTACAACGAAAAGTATTCGGCGATTAGAAAAACTGATTCAAAGCACATCAATATGTCGTCAGAACATGCTCCGTCCACAGAGCCCGCTCATGAAAAGAAGCAAACTGATGGCGAATTTAAAAGGCAAAAGGTCATTCTTCCTGAGGGAATGTCAAAGAATGCCTGGAAGAGGTTGCAGAAGCAGAAGAGATGGGATGAGCAAAAAGACGAATTTAGATTGAAAAGAAAAGAAAAGAAAAAGGCTGCCCGACAAAGAAATTCGGAAAGAAAGCTACAAGGAATTGAAAATGAAGAAGCTGGTTATCACCAAGAAGCCAAGAAAGAAATTCCGCAAACACAGGAGCCTAGTGGAATAAAGATTATAATGGACTGCGAATTTGACGAGTTGATGAGTGATAAGGAGATCGTGTCCATGAGCAACCAAATCACGAGGTGCTACTCAGCAAAGAGACACTCGAAATATGAGGTTGGATTGGTCATCTCGAGCTTTAATAAGAGACTTAAGCAACGTTTTGAAAAATCTATTCAGGACTACTCTAAATGGAAGAATATTCAATTCGAAGAGAACGAGTCTCTTGTGGATCTTTTACCAAACGATGAAGTTGAGAAGGCAAACTTTGTTTATTTGACGGCGGACACAGACGAAGAACTTGTTGATTTGGAAGAAGGGCGTACTTACATCATTGGAGGAATTGTCGATAAGAATCGGCACAAAAAACTTTGCCTTGACAAAGCAAAGAAACTCGGATTGAAAGTTGGAAGGCTACCAATTGGCAAGTATATTCAAATGAACGGTCGTCATGTATTGGCCACTTCTCACGTCTACGAACTAATGTGCATGTGGTTTGAGCTGAATCGAGATTGGGAGAAGGCTTTTAATGCGGTCCTCCCGCCACGAAAACTCAAACAGAAAAGCGCTACTGCCTCATCCGACGAAATCCAGAAAACAGACCCTGAAGAAAGTCCGGAGAACATAAATGCATGTGAGGAGGCTCCTTAATCTCGAGAAACGCTGATGACCTTAATTTTTTTCTCGAAAGAACATCATATTTTGGGCGTCATTGTCTGATCGTCTCACTCGTTCTTACATTGCCAAAATTATAATCTTTTGTTTTTAAGAAACAATGGCTTGAAGTCAGCAATATGCGATAGATTTCGTTCCACAAGCAAATCGCAACATAATTTGAATTTACATAAGACCAAACGTCAGAACATCAATAATACAGGCTGATCGGCGGCATAGGGTGACACATCAGGAAAGAAGAGTTAAGTTGCAAAATAGAGGATAGTGAACGACTTAGGTCTGTAAATAAATAATTTTTGGTGGTAAATACAAGAGTAATCTGAAATTGTATTAGCATAAGTCCCCGTTCTGCATTCGCGCTTTAACCACGGAACCCTTCCATTCTATTTTTAAAACGGTTAAGTATGAAGCAGATTCACGAATATTTTGGCATTTATCTAATTATTGATGAGGCAAAGTTTGATTGCCATAGAATATCACAGGTATAAGTATAAAAAGCTGCCCTCATAAAGTCTGTTTATCCACTCCATTGCCATGCTTTTAGTTGGTCTCAACGTGCAAGCACAATTGTGGGTCGCTCCATAGGAATAGAAAGATTCCTCACAGTCTATACACAGGATTTGTATCATAAGGCGCGGAAATGAAAGAAAAACGCCCCTTTGTCGGCACCCGTGCCTTCCCACAGCCTTGGAGACAAAAAATCCAGAAAAACATATCTTGATTCAACAAGGTTTTTCTGGTCCTGAATCACTTTTTTGCCCACTCTATCAACGTTCCAAACTCAAGCTATACATGTATGTATGAATATGAATCCCACTCTTCAATTTCAAATACAATTCTTCGCCATCCAAAAAGAAGGTAGTCCAAGGCCAATGCACATGGCAGTCTGATCCTATGGTACAACCTTCCACAAGCAGTTTATAGATCTTGAACATGTTTCACTAGACAAAAAGTCTCTGTGTTCAAGGTGGTTGAAAGAGTATAATATCAGCAGCCGCACGCGATATGTTGTCAGGCCAAAAGAACATGTCTTCTTATTTGTATCTTCGAGTCCACACATCAAGTATTTACTTGATTGGATTTGCCTCTCAATTAGATCATCGTTTGAGATATAGTGGAGTTTGCCTGGAATAATTTGAAGAACATGGTTTAATCGAGGTGATTCCATAGCATTCCTTGAGTCTTTTGTGTTTCCAATACTAACGCTACTAGAATGGTTCCACATCCCGCTGAAATCCGCAGAAAGTTGGTCATCGTCGGAGATGGTGCTTGTGGTAAAACATGTCTCTTGATTGTTTTCTCGAAGGGAACATTTCCCGAAGTTTACGTTCCTACTGTCTTCGAAAACTATGTCGCGGACGTTGAGGTCGACGGAAGAAAGGTCGAGTTGGCTCTTTGGGATACTGCCGGACAGGAAGACTACGATAGATTGAGGCCATTATCTTATCCAGACTCCAATGTGATTTTAATCTGTTTCTCTGTTGATTCTCCCGACTCTTTGGACAATGTCTTAGAAAAATGGATTTCCGAAGTTTTACATTTTTGCCAGGGCGTTCCCATCATTCTCGTCGGTTGTAAAGTTGATTTGAGGAATGACCCTGTGGTCATTAAGCAGTTGTCTCAGGAAAACCAACAACCTGTTTCGACTTCCGAAGGACAGGCCGTCGCTCAAAAAATTGGAGCTCAACACTATTTGGAATGTTCGGCTAGAACCGGTCAGGGTGTGAGAGAAGTTTTTGAGATGGCCACTAGATCCTCATTGGTGAGAAATGAGAGCGTGGGAAAGAAGAGAAAGTGTGTCGTATTGTAAGTGTTTTGAAAGGAGATTGCGCACGGACGACATCCTCTTTGAATCTTTGTTTTTAGTCAAATATAATTGTTAACATCATTTTATCAATATCTTTTAGAAGAAGTAAATATGAGCATAATCGTAGTCAAGACCAGTATTTGTGTAAAACACATCTTGAACATGTAAATAACGTAGTCCATGGGTCACGTGATTCGAAGTTTCATGCACTCCCGCGAAGTTTTTATCCAATTATAGGTGGTGCGAGGTGCTGATTCAAACCTTCAAACTCGTGCTGCTTTGCGAGAAATCAATCAACATGTTGCTGAAATTATCTATTGGAACTTTTGTGAGATGCAAAAGCACCTTAACCACTTCCGCCAAAGTAAGTGTTACTGGACTCAAACCTCAAGAACTAGCCCAAAACCAAAATGCCATGGCTGCGCCGAATAGAAAAGAAACTTGGACTCCAAGCCAAGCACCCAGAGCTGATGTCATTTCGACACACCCACACAGATTCATACAGAAGAATTTAGATGAGCAGCCGCAACCTTATGCCGCTATCGAATTGATTGCCAAAGAGCCTGTGAGGTATTTGCACGAGGGAAACATTGCTGTTTGTGATGGAAACAAAGGCAGCACTTTGCAAGGGCATCCGAAAGTTTTCATCAATTTGGATCAGCCAAAAGCATCCACTTGTGGATACTGTGGCTTGAGATACGCCAAAGCGGAGTTTAAGGATCTCATAGAGAATACAGAAGCCTAGACAGATCATCAACACGTGGGTGCGTGAGGTACGTTAAGAGAAAAGGAAGGCGGAATCATCATGAAACTTTCAAATCTGCCGTGAATTATTAGCAAGAGACACAGGTCACCAGCATGTCACTTTAATTCCATTCGTGCAGTTCAGCCGATTGTCAACCATATAGCTTTCAATCAAAGCATATACATCGTGTACTATCCGAATGCAAAGTTCCATCTGCTTGTCATAGAATTGTTCTCAGATAATGTTACTTGTAGGATGTAAGCATTGAATTCCTCTGTTTGTCATAGTCTTCCATACTAAAGCGATCGTTGTCTTCAACGCTGAATATTTTGTCGGCTTATTCCCATTTTACTTTTCGTTCAAACCTTGCAAGTTTGTATGGTATGATATGGTAAATGTATCATAATTCACCTCCAAAAGAAGAATTCGGGCCAAATTGTCTCGGGCAATTTTATCATCCTTGAGCGCTTTCACATAAAAGCGAGATCGAGCGAGGGGTTATAGGCCGCGGGTGATACAAACGACCAACACTGCGGATTACCCCACATAGTGATAAGCAAAAGCTACACCCTCAATTCTAAACATGGGGATCTTCCGAGATATAATCAATGGAGTTGGGCATGGAATCTGGCACTCCCGGTACCACATCGTGCATTCGTTTGTTATTATTCCAGTCGGAATGTTGGTACTACTTTCCATTTTGTACGGTCTTAATGTGGTACTCAGAGACGTTGCACGAATCAAGTTTCCTAGTTCCGTATTATGTATGCTTATCAACTTGATAATTCTAGTCTTTTTGGAGGCGGTTTCGGGTTTGCAAAAGACCAATAGTCCATCGGATCGAACATGGCAAAACGCGTTAGGTCGGTCGGCATCTTGGATTTTGCATCATTATCTTATATTAATCAGGCCATCCATGAATTTTTCACTTAAATGGATCAATGTGTTCTTCATACCGTCTTTCATTATACTTCCTTTGAGCGATTCAATTTCCTTCATCGAATGCATGAAGATTGGCGCCACATTCGTGATAGGCGGAATATCATTGATGATGACAAACATCTACATGATTCTCTGTCTTAGAAGAGTTCTTGAATTAATGGGATTTGAGTTTCTTCGTGAGTCTGAGAAGATAACCTCGCAGACTAAACCACAGAGCCGGGGTCCGGAAGAGAGGGCTCAAATTGAGACTTCGTTTGCCAGAAATACTAGATCGTACATCTTAGCCCCGAAAGACATAACAACAATTAACATTCGCTTGCTTACACCCGCTAAAACATATCCGGCTTGTGAAGTGAGAGAGATTTTTCCTTCAGATGATTCCATTAACAATCAAGATAGTGAAAACTTGGATTTGCAAACATTTGCGACAGCACCTGTTGAAGTGAGTCTTCAACCGTCGCGGGGAAGTCCTGAGAAGAGAAGCCGCCAAGAAGCTGGTGCCGAAGTCAACTCTGATCTTCAAAACGGAACTTTCATTCAGAACTCATGTTTAGCAAATGGCTTATCATCCACAGCTGAAACTATCGCCATCTTCATAACTAATTACATCGATTGGATGCTCTACATCACGCTATTTGTGGTCGCTTTGCCTTTTTATTTTGTCGAACTGATACATGTGATGTTCCCTTTTCATTTGGGCTTAACAGTGATATCATACTATATTGCCATTCATCTTTTAGACAAGTTCCCGCGTGCAAAGAAATTTGCACACCCAATCTTGATTCTGACAGCTGAAATTTTGTTGGTTTGCTTCATTCTGTCTTTGATTTATCATCGTGGTTCACCCAAAGGTTTTCTTCAAGACTTGAAATACTACAAGACAGGCAAAAATTACCTCATTCTTTTTAATGGAGAGGCGATGTACAATAATGGAGACCTTGTACCCGACAAGGAGAGAAAATTTACATCCCAACCCACGTGGCCAGGTTGTGGCGACTTCTTATCTTCATTAATGGATATCTCCATTGTATCATTGTCAATACCCATGTTTACACACAGAAAAGACTTTCCCAAAAACTTTTGGATATTAACTCCTCCATTGTTGTCATCCGTGTGCTTGACATTCTTTTGCTACCCTATTATTTGCTACAATTTGGGGATAAGCTCAGAAAGGTCAATAGGTTTTATTGGGCGCCTGGTGACGCTCGCATTGGGCACTCCATTGATCGACTCGTTAGGCGGCTCTATTTCTTTAATGGCAGTGTGCACAATATTAAGTGGAATATGCGGAGTATTGATAGGCGATCTGCTATTCAGGATCTTGAGGATTCCCATAAACGATTATTTAACAAGAGGCGTCACACTTGGAATAAACTGCGGGGCAATCGCAACTGCTCATTTATTAGATCTGGATCCGAGGGCAGCTTCCATGAGTTCTTTGAGCTTTAGCTTATTTGGGACCATTATGATCATTTTATCCAGTATTGGTTCGATAAGAGATTTGATTCGAGGTTGGGTTGGCCTTTAGGTATCTACAAAGAAACTGAATGGAGTAGTCTTGCGAAATGTCTTTCGGAGCGAATCTTGACAACGCGTAATCGCGCGACGCGTAGATCTACAGTCAAAAGAAATCGTTATAACACCCCAGTCGATAGCCATGTCCAACGTTGACGAAACAACAAGGGTATTTATACTTCCTCAAGGAGTAAAAAACTTTGAAGTCCTTCGCATAGATTATGGAAGCATTTGCAAATCACTTGCTTTAAACGGGCGCCATGTGTACGAGCTTCGCGAGGTTGGAACCTCAAGTGAGTACGACAGCAGAGGTGAACCTCAACTTCCCAGTGGCGAACCTGTTAGATCATTGATTATTGAATATCCGCAAAATGAAATCGACGGAGCTGTTTTATCGAAACCAAACTTTGTTGTGTTAACTAAGTACGATTTTGTCTTTCCCTTCATCAGTTGGGTTTCATCCCGCCCAGAAGTATATACAACTCGCTTCCATACAAGTGAGGACATCACGGAATCTTTTTCCGATTGGATTAAATCCCCAGAATCATCTGAAAAGCTTGAATTCATTATTAGAGACTGTATAATCAGAACATGCGACAGTGTTGAAGAAAATGGTGAGAAATTCTTCAAGATATGCATGAAAAGAATTGACGATCTAGTCGCCTCAAAGATTGATCAGTTGAAAGCTCTCCTTCTTCAAAATCCAAATTACGAGCTTTCGAAGAAAATCAAAGAAAGCTTGTCTGGCTCTCAAAGCGAAATACCTGTCGAAGTATTCCAGCAGCAAGTGTCAAAGTATTGTACAGACTTCGTGTTAGCCTCATTTCTAACCAAAGAATTTATGGAGGAGTACAAGAAGAGACACAAAGAAAAATATTCGGAGTTGGATAGCTATGTAAAGAGTCAGGCTGATACACTTAAAGGCATGATGATCGCCGAACAAAACTTGGCATCTCTAAGTACGCAAACTAAAAGCGAGGTTGGCCAAGGAAAGTCAAATACCGCGAAAGCAAGCAAATCACTCAAGAAGAAGACAGTTAAAGTTGCGAAAGGAAAGGGGGCTTTGGATGGCTTTTTTAAAAGCAGATAATTAGCGCATGTACTAAATCTTTAACATTACCTGGGGGCACCAACTTCAAGCAACTTCAAGTTCATGTTGTTATATCTTTCGTCCTCGTCTTTCTTTAGTAATTTCTTGATGGTGTTGCTCATAGTTTCGGCTACGGCGAAGGCAGCATCAGCCAATTGTAAAAGAGATGTTCCGTCAATTGGAAGACCACCGTTTTTTGAGACTTGTATCAACTCTCTGTTTTTATTTATCGTTATGACGAGCGATCCGTCCCTCACAAACTCCTCATTCAGATCAGCATCCATGATTGCAATCTCTTGGTTTTGGTCCCCTTTTATGTTCTCAACTTGGTCTGTGGGGTTGAAAAAGGAGAATGTAACACAGATCGGAACATGAAGAATACTCAAAGGAACTGGCTGGCGATCTTCATAGTCATAGACCACTATCTCTGTACCCCTTATCGAAACATCTGGCTTTCTAAAGTGTTGGAGAGCGGTCATTACACCCAAACATGATGCATCAATAAAGCCTCCGTCATAATTCAAGAAGTTGACGTCAGCAGTTACATGCCAAACCTTTTCACCAGCGATTATACACAAACTTTCAAGATCTAGTGCATTCGATCTTCTGACTGCCTTCTCTATCAATCTCGAGATGAGCACCTCGTCGTCTGAATTCTTTCCATTTTCAAAGGAAGGAGACGCCATAGGACTGATTTCTGTATTGATTGTGAATATTCCCTCGAATGGACGATCTTCAAAAGGCTTAGTGACCTCGCAACTAACCCTGACTGCCAATTTTGTATTCCCAAGTTCAACTTCAACAAATCCATATTCTGCCTTGGATAGACTGATTTGAGGGACTCTCATTTCGTTAAAGCCTCTTCCATTCAACCTAATTCCATTCTTGAGGCCCTCGATAATGTATGCCCGCTCATTGAGCGAAACGGTGGATGTTTTAGCCATAGTTAACTATCGATTATTTATGATCTCGCTCATCTCACCTGAGCTTTGTCGATGCGAAGGGTGGGTCACGTGATGAGTGGAAACTTAACCAAGTACCATTGACCAGCACACAAAAGAAACAAGCCTTCTATTAAAAAAATTTTGCATTTAGAAATGAATATGATTCATATTGCTATCGAGATGCTTTTTCCTCTATAATTTTTCTGCTCATCTTAAATTCTTCTAGATTCGTGCAGTTTTGTGCCCAATTCTTAAGTTTCTTGCAGGCTCGCACTAGCATGGTACAGGATCCAGTAGTTTGTGTTCGAAGTAGATCCGACTGACTTCCGCCGTCCTTTGCCATCGCCTCAAACATCATGAAATCGTCACAAATTCTCAGGTCGCCCGGCTTTGGCATGTCGCGCTGGTATAGCTCTATAAATAATGCGAGACTCGGGCCTTCAGCCTTGAGCTTTTTCCAAAAGGAACGTTTGCCAACGAACACCTTGGTCAAGTTCGTTCCGCAACAAACTGCTTACGTCGTGGAACGAATGGGCAAATTCCACAAAATTTTGAAACCGGGTATAGCTGTAATGATACCTGTTCTTGATAAGATTACATATGTCCAATCATTGAAAGAAACAGCTATCGAGATACCTTCGCAGAACGCCATAACATCAGACAATGTGTCTTTGGAGTTGGATGGAATCCTATACGTGAAAGTACATGATCCTTACAAGGCATCATACGGCGTAGAAGACTTCAAGTTTGCAATAAGTCAACTAGCTCAAACTACCATGAGGTCCGAAATTGGGTCCATGACATTGGATTCTGTTTTAAAGGAAAGGCAACATTTGAACACTAATATCAACGGCATCATCAACGAGGCTGCAAAAGAACATTGGGGCGTTCAGTGTCTACGTTACGAAATTAAGGATATTCATCCACCGCAGAATGTTTTGGAAGCTATGCACAGACAAGTGAGTGCTGAGAGGTCAAAGCGAGCAGAAATTCTCGAATCCGAGGGAGCTAGACAATCCAAAATCAACAAAGCGGAAGGTGAAAAGCAGGCAATGATTCTTCAAGCTGAAGCTACAGCTCTTAGTATCGAGAAGATAGCCAACTCAATCAGGAACACACCAGGGGGTATGGATGCAATCAACCTTCAAGTTGCACAACAGTATATCAAGGAATTTGGTAATATCGCGAAAGAAACGAACACTGTGGTGATCCCCTCAAACTTGAATGACTTGAATGGCCTCATGGCTACTGGGTTGTCGCTTTTCAAGTCCATGAAAAGCCAACAGACTGTTGACTCACCCAAAGAACAAAAGTAAGTACCTGTGAATAGAAATCTGAGAAGCCATTATTATTGAATTATTTTAAAACCTCTCGGAGTAGCCTAAAAAATCACTGGTAAAAGGGTTTCTTCCGAGAGATGATACTATACAGCTTCAATCTTTTCAAGGTCTAATGCAGCGGGCAAGTTCGAGTCTTTTCTTGCTCTTTTCTTGACAGATTTTTTTAACTTTAACTTTGATAAAAGTCTTTCCGTACATTTCCTGAAGTTCGTACGAATGCACCATTGATAGAACCACCACTCCAATAAGAATAACAATCCTGCAGTCAAGAACCCACCAAGAACAGCTAGACCTATATGCTGAGCCATTAACTTCATGAGTTTTGCGTCTTCGAGGTGCCACGAAGATCCCTGCGAAATTGAAAAGAACGAGCTAGAAGCTGATTTGTAGTCATTCGGGAGAAGAATTCGAACTTTTCCAGCTTCAGGCACGCCCTTTCGCTTGTATTGCATAAGCATAACTGACAAGAATAGTGGACCAGTCGAAAACATGATCGTGATATAGGGCACTAACCAGTTCCGCAGGTATTTCTCAAGATTATCAAGTACCTTAACGAAAAACAAATGGCCTTGCACAGCTCCCATGACATCGTTCGATATACCGGTTGGCTGAGTTTCACGAACAAATGCTGGAACAGTCAAAAGAGGATCCAATCGTCTCACGCACCCATCATCTAGGTCGATGTAAACTCCTCCGTAATGAGCTAATGCAAAATATCGAATTGCGTCCGCCCTTTGGATTGGGTATGCGTACGAATCCCAAGTCCCCAAAAACCAAGGATACTTTTCTGCGATAAAGTTCCTGGACATCTCGTCGGTCCACAAAATATACTGATAGTCTGGGTGAAGGTCAACGCATGCTTGCTGCCCTGCTTGCCAAGTCTCAGGAATTTGATCTGTTTTGTAGGTTTGATGAATAATTTTGGGGATGAGAAGGCTGTTGTCCAACTTACCATCTACTGGATTGAGCTCCGTGTCGAGGAAAGCGTCTGGAAAGGAGTCATCGAATAGCAAGCTGATCAAGTCAAATGCACTGTAAGTTAAAAAGATAACGATAGCGGCATGTCCCCATAGGATGTATTTTAATTCCTTTCGCATGCCTTATCAAAATGAATATGTTCGTTAGCTAATAGGTGAGTAGCTATGGTGAATTTCGAGTTTGTCTATTTCAGCCCCGATGTCTTCTCGGCATGAACTGATGGTGCTACTTCTAATAAGGTTGGTTGTGGTAGTCTTTGATAAAATTGATGTTGTGAAGCGAGAATGAATATAATCTGTAGCAGAGTATTGTAGAAGCGAAATGTTGAATATGAAAAGCAAGTGTTGGTCCCAACGCAAGAAAAAAAGAAAGACTGCAATTCTTGTGAGACCACGAAAAAAAAAATACAGACAACTTTAAATCACCCAGAAAAGTTAAGAAAGCATTAAATTTTAAGTTTTGAGTAGCACTAATTTGTAAAGGTGATAAATTACACAATTAGTTGAAATTTCTAACTAAATTTAACATGCAAGGGGGTACATTTGTGACTAGTTTTTAAATCACTCCAGGCGGAGCATAAAGAGTTCTTGCGCCTGTCACGATTTTTGCTGCGCGAAAATAGGGGTAGCACCGTAGCACTGTTGTTCCTTCCTGGTGTATCTTGTGTACGTGACTTGGCGCGCAACTAAAACACATGCAGCGGGGGCTCAAAAGAACGTCTGCGCATGCACGTTTTCGATGGGGTGATCCCGTAACGAACGGGGGAAGCCGTTTCTCATTCAAGCCGTCCGAAAAATATGTAAGCAGCGTTTGCCATGCATGCATTCTCTCCCTCCACACTCGCAAGAAAGTGATCCTCAAAGTAAAAATTAAGCCTTCCACAATTTTGCTCTTTCTTTTTCAGTTAGGATTTTTTTTTGTTTGGCAAAAATGGTAATCACGTCGCAGCCGCTCTTCAAAAGAGTTGTGGGTGTTATGCCCGGCACTCTCGTTTTGTCATCTTCATGACCCACTATAATATACCTTGATACGAGCACCTCCTCTATATGACGACTAGTTTATTAAATTTCTATTTGAAGCTTCCAGGACTCCATTTTATTCACAACTTGTTCACACGCATTTCATTTTTGTTCTCCATTGATGTGCTCCGATTTGATATTTTGTCCACAATGTCTATCATGTAGCTTATCGCACTATCATTAAAGTTCTTCGATTTGAAATCGTTCATAAAGTCCGAAATGAAGCGCAAGTCCTTGCGATTCTTGACAATGACAAAAGCTTTGGTTTTTGGCTTATTTTTCAAAATCTTGATAATTTTCAAGTTGTCTAGATAAAACAAGTATGAGAGAAGATATTGCTTGTTGTAGGTCTCCACGTGGTATGATGAAGAATCATTTCGAAAATTCTTCAGATTATTCTTTTGAATCGACTTCAAAAGAGACTTGGTGGTTGGGTGATCTTTCAGAACCAATGCGTCATTGAGTAACTGCTGCTCCGTGATGGTATCTTGGCCATTTATACCAGTCAAGCTGTTAATACAGATCGCAAAAGAGTCAATAAATGGTTGTACTATTGTTGCGAGAACTTTATGATGGTGAACATCAGTCATCTCGTAAGAGTCTGAGATCAAATTCAACTCTTGGTAACTCTTCAATATGTTTGAAATTTCATGACTCTCGTTGTAATCGTAATCAAACAAGAACTCGTTCTTTAAAATTCCTGTAAAGATGTAGTAAAGTCTGTGAATTTGCGTGATATCCAGAGTTCCAAGCAAAATCGAGGAAACTAAGCACTTATGAATAATTAAGTGTATTGTGAGGTTTTTGTAGTAAAGAAGTTCAAAGCTGTTCACTACTCTCACCTTCTTGGTCAGCGGATTCACTTTCGTGTATCTGAAAAATTTAATGATCTGAGCCTCGATCATCGATACTTTCTCATCTTTCGTTAGACCGCTTATTTTCTTCAAAAGCTGGGAATTTAAACTGTTCAAGCTATCTTGTTCAAGCACCCCTGTCAAGAAATCCATCATTGGCAACAAATCATAGATGGAAAACTCCTTACGACCATCGAAGTAGTAGAAAGTTTGAATGGTTGTGCCAACTAAAGCACATTCTGAAAGGTAAGATACATCGTTAATCGAATGAAGAATTTTGAAGCCCAATTTCTTTAGATTGACATTTTGTACACGACTTATGTCATCGTTCTTCTCTAGCTCCACTGAGTTCTTTGGGTCGTCGCAGTAAGAGGAATATGTGAAGTTACTAGCCAAAGTAACAAACAACTTTCCGTTTAAGGGCTGTCTTGTGTTGTCAACAAAACCATCAGCCAGATAGTTAACCTTCCCGCCATGGCCTCTCGAAAAAATGTTTGAAACGCCATTTGACATAATGTTCAAGAAACTCTCTTGCTCCTTATCCTTTCCAATTAATTCATGGAGATATCCATCAGCCTCATATACTCTCTCGTACATGATGGAAACCGGCTGGATTAAAAAATCAAACTGTGATCCTTGGTCATTCTTCCGAAATTTCTCATAGATTGATGCCAACATTTTCAAAATTCCATACTTAGGTAAGAGCAACTTTCCATCTCTAGACCGGGTACCCTCAATGAAAACTTCGAAGTGAATTTTGTTCAATAAAATAAATTCGATGTAGTTCGTTAAATTTTTCTCAGTGTAGATCTCGTTATTGAATGACCTTTTGATGAAGATGGCCCCCAAACCCTTCAATATTGATCCAAAGATGGCCACATTCAAGTTCTCTCCAGCGACAACAGTGGGAAGAGACATCTGAAATCTAATCATGATCAAGTGTAAGATAACATAATCAATGTGAGATTGATGATTTGGTAAGAGTATGATCGACATGGGATTGGCGAGATAGGTTTTGTAAAGGTTGCTGAATTGCTCTCTGCTAGTCCAGACTCCTTGAGGAAACATTTTCGTCACAGTCTTGATTACTGTTATGTAGCACAATCTGATAAAACTGTGCGATCCAAATTTAGGGAGATTCTTTGAATTTTCTTGCTTGTAGTATTCAGTCATAAATGACTTTACCTCCTCAAGTCTCCTGGGAAAGTCCTTCCCCGTGATTAAATTCATTCGAAATTCCAGATCGACTAAGTCATAGACAATCTCGTCAAGCTTCCTATCTGAGTGTTCTAGCTTATCGTTCATGAACAGCTCGCTGATAGAGTTGAAGTGCTTTGATGCCTTATGGACGGAGTATTTGTATTCAGCATTGTTGTATATCTCAAACGCGTTGATATTCGTGAAGAAACTAATGAAATGTTCTAAGAGTTGAAAGCTTTTACTTACCTTCTCATTGTTTTCCATTGGGAGGTAGGTTTCCTTGTCCGATGGCAAAGGGAAGGTGAGATCGACATTGGGATGTGTCAAAGCATCTTGAAGAATATTTACATCAAACTCTGAATCCATTGTCAGTTCGGTGATCGGTAGGTGTTATTAGCAGATCTTGAAAGAGTTTTATCGTGCGGAATATATAGCCGAGGGTTGGACCCAACAAACCATGAGCCCCACACATCATAGTGCAGTTCCAAGGCATGACCTGCAGTCCTCGAGTGTGGGGTTCATTTCTACTATTTATTTTATTAGAAGAATACGTATAGCGTTCGTTGAGTTTTTCTAACGGACATGGAAACATTCAATGCAAGATTTGAAACCAACTTTCGAAATGTGTGAACTTCTTGACAGATAAATGAGGCTTATTTTCACATGGCAATTGTTGCACCCCGTTCGCGAATACTTGAATATTCGCGAATATTGATTTCCGTTTGCGAATGAATCAAATTATGCGGGGTAGAGCGGTGCCCGCTAATGAAAGGAAATCGGGAATGGCGAAAACTCCTTTCGTGTAAGAACTTCCAGGTTTGCGTATGAAATTTCATGATAGTGCATGATAATTTAATATTAGACGGATGGCTTTGAAACAGCTTTCGAGTGTGCTTCTTGAATAAGGTAAATAAGTCACGAGATCATACTCTTGCAGAAGAACCGAAAAGCCATGATATATTTCAACCAGTCTGAAGGCCGAGCGCAAAACTGGGCTTGCATCTCATAACGAACTCAGATAAATGCACGTAATATTTCAAAACAGGAACAGGAAAACAAAAAATCTATTCCGCTAAAAAACTTCTGAATGAGCATGGCTTTCAAAAAGCCCATATTATTCAACCTGATTCGCACCAATCTCTGCCACGGCTCACCTGTTGAGCACAAAGTGACTTCTCGAGCCATAAACTGACGAGTCCTGCGATCATTATACCAAAAGAGTCGCTAATACCAACGCAAGCCATTGAAAACTCTCTAGCATCAGGATGAACATTTTGACTCACGCTCAAGAATGTGTTCACGTACAGAAGTCCCCCTAACAAACCTTCCCAGAAAATAAGCAATATAAGTGGGAAAATTTTGCCAAATGGGAAATCTGTTAAAGATTGTAAGATAGCGACAATTACATTGAGCAATTGTAGGCCGCTCAAAATGTATAATCTACGGAAGCGCAATCCGAATGTTAGCGAAGACCTGGACAAGAAAACACCAAGCTGATACACAAAACCGTAGACAACATATATGTCCCTGTAACTCGCTATAAGCCATTTAGGGAGGTCACTCAAGGGAAAAAGTAATGTTGGTGAGATTCCCTGATTTAGTATGTACTCGAAGACATACACTGAGCATAGCGGTATCATGTACGGTCTTATGAGGGGCTGAATATTTCGTAAAGTAACACTCAAATGATGCACGAATTTGTTCCAAATTTCGCTAAACCGTCGCAAAGAAGAAACATGATTTTGATCATTGAACTGTTGCTCCAGTATTGTAATCAAAGACAGCGGCGGGCTCATTGAAACAGGCTCATATACCGTGTCATATTCAGAATTCAATAAAACGAAGTAAAACATGATCGGGATTCCAAAAGGAACGATAGCAAAGAACGCAAGTACCTTCAGAGTACTTAAACCAACAAGATTTGTCAAGATCAAAAGGCACAAGCTTCCTAAAATTCCTGCTCCTCCTGTTCCCATGGAAAACCCACCGATAGATGTTGTCTCATCATAGAAATGCGTAAGCTGTAAGAACGATACTTCTCCCATTCCAGATGAAAGAGAAGCCATAGAAACGCCTAGTAACTTTGTGTTCGTGGAGTTGTGCCCAGAAAAACTAACTAGCATCATACCAAAGCATGAGAAGAAAACCAAGTACCAGATTCTTGCTTTGTAAGATACCCTATGTATGAAAAGAGGGGCCAAAAGCTTTACGGACAATGATGGCAATATATCGGCCAAAAGGACAATCGCCTTCGGCAAAGAATACCCGACAATATCAACCGCCGCCGTAAGGATCACAACATAAAGGATATTATTAATGAGACCAAACACCAAGAACGATACGAACACTCGATTTATTTGAAGGGCCATCAAACTGTGCGATTTGAGAATACACGGAGAGTGTTGCTCCCTAAAAGCTGTGCAACGCGCAACTTTAAGTCGAATGTACTGTACATGATGATAGCTTAACTCCTCAACGTGCATTCTGATCAAGTTCAAGAAAGAAAAAAAAGAAGATGTTGTCTCGATGGATATCAAAATAGAGAAAATCTCACTGATGCTACTGGTATCTGAAAATTGATCACTAGACTTTTGCCAAGAGTACGAAAGCAAGACACCCGACACGTCTCCAGCCGATTGGATCTGACGCGGCTACCATTGTGCATTGAGATCTACATACTTGATACGGAAGTGCAAGCATGGTATGTTCCATGAAAAGCGTTTTGATTCAATTAATCATTTCGGTGTCATCTTGGTTCTCCCGCAAGAAGTTTATGCCGTAGCAATTTTTGAGCCTCAAGGAAGTCAGAGAGATTTATATGCAGTTTGATCTTAGCACGCATAAAATTTTTCTGACTCACGTACTCAAAGTTGCTTTGAATCAGGCGCTTCATACTCTTGGCACTTCATAATACATCTTCACGTTAATCGAGCTGACTTTGAAATTATGAGTAAAACTCCCATTCCTGAAGAATTTGATGACACCAGAATCTTGGGTTACGATCCTTTGATTCCACCTGCCCTTCTCCAAAATGAGATAAGCGCTAAGAAGAGCTCTTTGGAGGTGGTCATACAAGCAAGAATCAATTCCGCCCAGATCATTGCAGGTACCGATGACAGATGCTTGGTCGTTGTAGGACCATGCTCTATTCATGATCCCGAGCAAGCTATGGAGTATGCCAGGCGACTCAAAGAACTCTCTCGCGAGTTGGAAGATGATTTGGTCATTATCATGAGAGCTTACTTAGAGAAGCCACGTACAACTGTCGGCTGGAAAGGTCTCATTAATGATCCCAATGTGGACAACACTTTCGACATTAATAAAGGTTTGAGAGTCTCGAGGCAATTGTACGCCGATCTCACTGGTGAAGTGGGGGTTCCAATCGGTTCTGAGATGTTGGATACCATCTCTCCGCAATACTTCTCGGATTTGTTGAGCTTTGGTGCTATTGGAGCTAGAACAACCGAGTCACAGCTACACAGAGAATTGGCATCTGGTTTATCTTTTCCTATTGGGTTTAAGAATGGAACAGACGGAAATATTGGCGTTGCTTTGGATGCAGTTCAAGCTTCATCTAAAGGGCACCATTTCATGGGTGTGACTAAGAATGGACTAGCTGCTATTACTACAACTAAGGGTAATGACAATTGCTTCATTATCTTGAGAGGCGGTAAGAAGATCACCAATTACGATGCAGAGTCGGTTAAAAACGCAAAGGACAGTATCAGCAAAAGTTCTGACCCCAGCATTAAACTTATGGTGGATTGTTCGCACGACAACTCCGCAAAGGACTACAGAAACCAACCCAAGGTTCTAGATGCAGTCATTGAGCAAATCTCCTCAGGAGAAAACTCCCTCATTGGTGTTATGATCGAGTCTCATATCAATGAAGGAAAACAGGGTATGCCAGAGCAGGGTTCAGGAAAAGAGAGCTTGAAGTACGGAGTATCTATCACCGATGGATGTGTTTCTTGGGAAACCACTGTCTCCATGTTGAGGAAGCTTGCCGGCGCTGTGAAAGAGAGAAGGGTTAAAAACCAGCAGTAACTACCTTTCCTTTAACAAATTGAAACGACTCTTTTCAAAAAAAGTAGTTCCCGATTTATCATAAAGTTATTCTGTATTTAGTGGCCACGACTATTCGAATTTGTCACTTGTCTGGGTCTTTTCGTAAGCCACCAAGAAAAGCTCTATCAAATGGAGTGTCATTAACCTCAAAAATATCAGTACAATATCATTTCATACCTCGCGAGATTTAATCTGACCTTCCAATTCGTAGCCATCAATAGAGCTTAGTGTGTTTCCTTTTTCTCATGAGACGAACACAGTCCAAATTTTTCCTCATTGAATCGAATCTTTTCGTTCGCAAAAACTAGCAAAATAATTACCAAAACATTTTTAGAAAGTGGGAAATCTATGATGAAGAACAACCTAAATAAGATGGTTCATATGCAAAGACGAGCGACAAACTGTCTTTAAGATTGAGAAAATGATCAAGTTGGAGGTATTCGATTGCGGAAACATTCGGTTCTTCGTCCTTATTGGCCCCGAACGTTTCTTTTTTGCCAATCTGTGTGGCAATTTGAGAGTGCTTTGAAGTGGCAGGCTGCCGCAATCAATACCATAACGTGAAAGAATTGATGCAGATGACCAATTAGGTCAAATTTTCCCCGCAATCTTTTATTTGTGTCCCCTTCTTTATAGCATAATCTTTCTGGAAATCTTGCCGCATATAAAACCGCCCCAAAGATATAGAACACCCCTTCCGCAATCACCCACCCTGCACTGGACCTCTCGAAAGCATCACTGAGCCCGAAAATCCTCGATGCTATGATAACTGGTACTACACCAGAGAGACCAAAAGCGACAAAAATGGAAGATCTTATTGGACGGTACAACGGGGTTGAAAACTTCTTGTCGAATGTCAAGATGGTACAAATTGATCCTAAGGTCACAAACATCGCGATAAGGCTATTTCTCCAACGAGGAAGGTCGTCAAAAACAAACAAGATGACTGAATTTAGCGAGGATGTGATCATCACCACAATACCAAAGTAATCACATTGATTTCCAAACCCACACACTTTGGGTGAGTGAGATTTGAAAAGATGAAAGAGAGCCGACAGTGTAAGGCACGTAAAAGCACCAATACCAAACAACAAGTAGCTCAACATGATCCAAGCAGGATTATCACCACTTTCACTCCCTGAAGTGGCATAATGGATAAGAAGCATTGCTATGAGTATTGCGGGCATAAGGTGTGAGTAGATATTAATGGATTCATTGTGCAAATAAGTCAAAGACCGAAAGCATTTAGCGTAGCTCGAGGTTTGCTTGACATAAGCGGAACGAATAAAATGATTATCTTGTTGCCACAGGTCGATCTCATAATAAAAGTATAGTTTTCTGTCTTTCTGATGCTTTTTGAAAGCGTCTGCACCTGCCGGTTCCTGTTCGTTCATTCTTTGTGTGTGTGATGTTTCAAACTTTTGAAATCTTTCTCAGATCTATCTAATCGAAGTGGGGTGATTACTTGTATATAAGGTCACGTGGTGATAGATCTGGACACCTGTATGTAGAGTAATCATACAAATTTGTTAATCTGATGATTTCAAGTTAAAAAAAGCGTTCTAGCTGAACCAATCATTCAAATGAGGACTCGATTTTCTCAACCAATTCGGAGTACAACCCGAGCTTTTCCGTGATATCTATTCCCCTTTGCTCAGTACCATCAATCATTGTACCCATGCGACGATTGTATATTTCGCCTGTGTAGAAGAATTTCCAAGGAGATCCTGCGGTACTCACGGAACCTCTGCATCTCTCGAAGTACCATTTGTTCACAGGATTACTGGCCCTTGATCTCCAAAGTAGTTCCGTCTGGTGTGATTGAGTAATGAGCTTGAAAATTACGTCTGCTAAGCTGGGAATCCCCTGATTACGTTTCGCAATAGCGAACTTATCCAAGTAGGCGACTTTGTCACCATTACTTAAATACTCCCAAGTAATAATAGCGGCACCCTCATAATCGCCCACGATGATCAACGTAGCGAGTGAATTATCGAGACGAGTTAGGTATTTCTTGGTATTAAGGTTCCTTCCAAACGAATCAACAAGCAAAGCAAATAGTTTGCTCTCATCGATAATCCCATCTTTGACTAAGTATCTAAAGTTAAACTCACCGTTGTACGAGTGTTTGTCTAGAACTGTCACTTCGAATCCTTTTTTAATGATAGAGGTGGAAATTTGCGGCGTTCTTTGAAGAGCCGAAGGTAGGGAGGATGAAATAATGGGTCTATCTGTCAATATGTTATAAACCACAGGGTTTAACTGATCATTATTCACAGACATAACAAGAGGTGTCGTTATTATTCCTGTGGCGTTGTTATTCTCAGTATTTCGAGCGATGAGACTCAATACTTTATTCATTGACTCGAGATTGGATATATGACACTCCCGGGTCTTCGGATCTAGATGTCCAATGTATAATTCTGAGACAATGTCGGAAAACTCTTGTGAGAGGTTGATGAAAACGTGGCTCGTCTGATTGCGCTCAATCGATGGAATTCCACCAAGGGTGTCGATGTAAATGACTTTTTCAATGGTCAAAACATCTGACATTACCAGCAACTCTGAACACATCGCTAGTAAAGCATCCTTTGGCTCAATGAACCTCTGCGAACCGTCATTCGCATTATAAATCGCCGGAAGAACTATGGGTATGATACCTTGATACATAGGTACCAAAAGCAGTTCCAACGAATCCATCTTTATCTCTTGTCCTATGTCTTTCTTAGTTTCGATAAAGAATGATCTTGTCAAGCTGGCTCGAACTGGCTCCAAGCCATTTCTGACTCTGGTCAGTAAAAGCAGCAGTAATCTTTCAGCCTGTTCATTCAAAAATGAAGACATCAGTTTGAAACTATGTTCAGATATATTATCTTGACCACATAATAATATTGGAGAAACCCCTAATTGCACAAGCCGATTCAATGTCTCCGTAATCCCGCTTAGGTGGTCTGATGAAATATCTGCCATTGATATCTTGAACAACGCGACTCTCAAGGGTGGTCTAGAATTTATCTTCAGCCCAATGGACTTTGCCGAGAAAGAAGACCTTGGACCACTTAAAAAGCTTTCAACAAAGGATTGCTTTCTCTGTAAACTGCTCTTGGAACATATTGGGTGCTTTGCCTTGGAGAAATTTGTGTCTTTGAAATCAAATTGATCTTGGTACTTCTCAAGAAAGTTTTTGGCCTCTCTTTTGGTTGTTGTTGACTGGAGGATGGAAAGAATTAAATCACGCTTAGATTTTGTCCTGAGGTTTGAAAGTTTGAAATTGGATACAAATTGCCTACCTAAACTTGTTATATGACTCATGGGGCTCTTACGTTTACTTAATCTTGTTCCTAGATCTCAACTTGTGAGAAAGAAAGTCACGTGCCATGGCTAATCGGCGTCCGACCCTTCTCCCTCCTCTAAGTCGGCTGTAGTGCTCTCATGTAGTTGTCTTAATTTTCCCATGACGCCCAAAACAAACGGCCTCATCTCGTTTATTTCCATCAATGAAAGACCATTAAGCTGAATGTTGGACTCATTCAATTCTCGTAGACCACGTCTCGACTTCAGCTGTCTCAACTCCTTTAAGTCCTGAATTATGGATCGTAAGTTAGTACTCGAGTCTTGCAAATCATCAGCGGCTTTCGAAAGCATAATCTTAGCAAGCTCTAGCCAATTCCATGGCAATGTGGAGAACATATGAGGGAATTTTTTTTCTTGCTCGTATATTTCCGACAAGTGATCACAATTCAACCAGTCCGGTATTATTAGATTACACTTTCCTTGACTTTTCAAAATTAAAGCTATCCAGATGGGAACCTCGACTCTTCTCATGCCCTTGAGTGGTGGGATTTTTTCCTTATGGTTAGTATCACCCATATTTCATACCGCGTAGTCGGCAATAAGACATACATCAAAAACATACTGCAATGAGGTCTACTTTGGGCATAGAATACCTCGGGAGGATCGAAATCAATTCATTTTCACACAAGAACTGGATTTCAGCGGGAGTCAAGTTCTGTCTCAAGTTTTCAATCAAAACCATTGATCACGTCAGGGAAGAATATCCTCTGTGGATAAGAGTACCATGGTAACTTCAATTCGCGTGAGAAGGTCAAAACCTCGCCAAGCTGCAGGTTGTCAGCTGAGCATGCCAATAGCGCTTCCTATTCATTAATTCAAGAGAATACCTAATAGTTATGAGCAGTATTCTTGAAGAAGCTAAATCCTTCAAATAACTGTGGTATATATGACTAGCTTGTTCTTGATATCTTTACCTTCACTCAGAGCAAAGGCCGCATTATTTCTCGAACTCTTCGCGATGAATCTTGCTTGGAGCATTTGAAAAGACAGATCAGCAAGTTTCAGGTCCGACAGTGATCTAAAAGATGATATTTAGTTGCGATCCTATAAAGCTGAAGCTTTTTGTTTGAGTTAAGGGAATTAGTGAACGACTTTCTCCCTTTACGGTTTTTATAGCTTGGCCTTTTTGTACTATTTAGGCTTCAATACTGGCATCGGCTACTTCTGGGAACTTAATCTCGTCGAATTAGTACTAAAATCGAAACTTTTCTGCATGAATACGATCGCATCAAGAATGAAACAAATGCTAACTCTGAATTTGCTAGTACAAGTTCACAAAGAGATTTGGATTTGTCCTGCAACCTAAAGATTTCCCCGACGATTGATTTCAAAAAAAAAGTACATCTGCTATAAGTTAAAGGCGCCATTGTTGTAGTATTCATAGTCAACGCAAAATCTACCCATACTGAGGGTCTTTTAACCTACCAAAAAAAAAAATATATATATATATATATAAAAACCATAGTGACCACGAGGGTCCCTCACCCAAATCAGAGTTCTGGGATTGTTCTGGATTTCGAAAATCCCACTTCTTTTTTCCTTTGTGATTTTATTTTTTTGGTAGATACAATTATTATAGGAAAACTATACAGCCAAAAGCGTCGAATAAACCAGGAGTTTGGAAGGCGAAACCAACCATTGGTGTGTTGTACATTCCATTGTACTGGTGAGCAACTGTCTGATCACCAATCCGCCCGCGGGGTTCGAACCCGCGACCTTTCAACCGGCAACAGTACAGGGCGAAGGCTTTGACCACTCGGTTGTAAATTCGACAGAATTTTATGCTGTAAAAATCTGTTCGAGAGCAAATCAGATAGTCTTATCGATTGTTAACAAAGTGTGGGTTATTTTCCAGCTGTTCATTTTTTGCGAGTTTGAGCAATATATTTGTAAACACATAAAAAACCCCAATCCTTATCAATTTCCGAAACTCATTCTTGATATCTTTATCGAAGGTTATACAACATGACAATTTCATGAAACTGACACTGCTCGGATCTAATTGGCTCCTCTCAATAAAAAAATATTTACCGAACAAAAAAAACAGTTTAATGTGTCCGCCAAAGAAAGCATGATTTCTGTAAACTTGCAGTATGTATGAGTGCGGTTGTGCCTCCCGATTAGGAAAACAAGTAAATAAGTAAACAAACAAACAAACCTTGCGCACATTAAAAAGAGAATGAAAACACGTAAGAGAATTAGAGGCTCAATCCAACATTTCATCTACCATTTTTCTTCATGACTTATTCGAATGATGAGACGGATCCTTTTCTGGACCAATATAATCCTACTGCGCCACTCGCTGCGTTCACCAGTGATCGGACTTCTCCGAGAAAATTGTATCAGTTGAATCAACAAAACCCACACTCCGACGATGACTCGGAGTTCGTGGGTATACCATCATCTGTACTGGGTGCTTCAAATCCAAGAATTTCACCAAATATTTTCGCGAGAAGCACGATGCATGCCCAACAAAATGTGAATCATCTTTCAAATCTGTCAATTCCTCGTCTCACACCCGAAACAGCAAGAACGCCAAGAGCGAATTTCACTTTGCAAGAAAGTCCCAAGAGGAAAAAGGAAAATGGTTATATTCCCTCCAAGCTTCCCCAGGTTGACCCTGAAGATGAACGTGACTCGGACCCGTTCAGACATATCCCCTCACCTGAACGGTTCAGCAAAAGCGAGAGAATCCTCGAGCCCCCTGAACCAATCTTTACACCACAAGCATTGGCAGAAGGCAATACTCTCAGCAGCGATGTCTTCGATGAGCACACTCTTCGCCTGAGCACTGGCAGTGAATATGCCTACCAGCTCTATCAGAAAGAGTACGACGATAAAGAAAGCTTTTCTGATGCAAACACTGCTATTACAGGAGATTCTTATCAATCCTCAAATTCAGAGAGTGACTATTTCAAAGCATCACTTGACCAGGATATGATGCAAAATATTTCGAAGGGTTATGTTCCTAACAGGGAAAAGACTCTAGTGAAACGCAAGGTACGACTCGTCGACGGAAATTCGGGAAACCTCGTTTTAGAGAATAGAATCCCTGAAGAGTTAAGAAAAGTTCTTACTAGAACAGAGTCACCTTTTGGCGAGTTCACCAATATGACTTACACTGCTTGCACCGCAGAACCTGATGATTTCATAAAAGAGGGCTTCACTCTAAGGGCTGCAAAATATGGAAGAGAGACCGAGATTGTTATATGCGTGACTATGTATAACGAAGATGGCAATTCGTTTGCGAGAACTATGCACGGGATCATGAAGAATGTGGCTCACTTGTGCTCCAGAAGTAAGTCCTCGATCTGGGGCAGAGATGCTTGGAAAAAAGTGCAGGTCATCATTGTTGCAGATGGTAGAAACAAGATTGACGAATCTGTGTTACAACTCTTGACTGCAACTGGGTGCTATCAGGACAACTTGGCCAGGCCATATGTCAATAACAAGAAGGTGAATGCTCATTTATTCGAGTACACTACTCAGATTTCAATTGATGAGAACTTGAAGTTCAAGGGAGATGAGAAAAGCTTAACTCCCGTGCAAGTTCTATTCTGCTTGAAGGAACTGAACCAGAAAAAAATTAATTCACACAGATGGTTGTTTAATGCATTTTGCCCGGCTTTAGACCCAAATGTGGTGGTTTTGCTCGACGTCGGAACCAAGCCGGACAATCGTGCAATTTACAACATGTGGAAAGCATTTGACCGCGACTCCAATGTTGCTGGTGTCGCTGGCGAGATCACTGCCATGAAAGGGAAAGGATGGATAAATTTATTAAATCCTCTTGTCGCTTCCCAGAATTTCGAATACAAGATGTCTAATATTTTGGACAAACCATTGGAGTCAGTCTTCGGATACATTTCGGTATTACCAGGTGCTCTCTCAGCTTACAGATACATTGCTTTGAAGAATCATGAAGACGGCACAGGACCGTTACACTCCTACTTCAAAGGTGAGGATTTGTTGACTAGTCACCATGAACGGAATAGCAAGACCAACTTCTTCGAAGCTAACATGTATTTAGCAGAGGACAGAATCTTATGCTGGGAGCTTGTCGCAAAGAGAAATGAAAGCTGGGTCTTAAAGTTTGTTAAGCAAGCCACCGGAGAAACCGATGTTCCTGAATCAGTGCCTGAGTTCTTGTCGCAGAGACGTAGATGGATGAATGGTGCATTTTTCGCGGCATTGTATTCTTTGCGTCATGCGAACAGAATCTGGCAGACGGACCATTCGTTTACCAGAAAGTTTTGGTTCTGCTTTGAGTTTGCTTATCAACTACTTACATTGTTGTTCTCATTCTTTTCATTGAGCAACTTTTACTTGACCTTTTACTTCTTGACAGGATCTTTAACGCGGGAAGAAAGCCTAGGAAAAGGCGGTTTTTGGATCTTCACTTTGTTTAATTACCTTTGCATTTGTGTCTTAACATCCATGTTTGTGGCTTCCATTGGAAATAGACCTCAAGCCTCAAGGAATGTTTTCAAGGGACTTATGATTCTTTTGACGGTATGCGCATTGTATGCCTTGATAGTCGGCTTTTACTTTGTCGTGTCGACCATCAAGATGTTTGGGGCTGGAGACACGTCCCAATACGTTTTTGTGAGTATAGTGGTCTCTTTGTTGGCCACTTATGGGCTCTATACCTTGACTTCCATTTTGTACTTGGATCCTTGGCACATGGTAACGTGTTCGGTTCAATACTTCTTGATGATCCCATCATACACTTGCACCTTGCAGATTTTTGCCTTTTGCAACACACATGACGTGTCTTGGGGTACAAAAGGAGACAATAACCCAAGAGAGGACAAATCAAACCAGTATATTGTACAAAAGAACGAAGAGGGTGAATTTGAGGCGGTTATACTCGACTACAACATCGACGAAGTGTATCTTGAAACACTTTACAACATCAGGGCTAAAAGATCAAGTCAGAAAGTCAAGAACAATATCGTTCAAGCCCAAAAAGTGGACGGCGAAGACTATGCTAAAAATGTCAGAACAAAAGTCGTTTTGGTTTGGTTGCTAGCCAACCTTATATTCATTATGACAATGTTGCAGGTTTACGACCCAGGAGAAACTTCGAAGAACTACTACTTAGTTTTTATTCTTTGGTTTGTGGCTTTACTTGCAATGATAAGGGCGGTAGGATCCATTGCTTACCTTGTTCAAAATTTAGCCAGAAACATCGTGCAAGCAAATAGCAAGTGGGCACACAAGAAGCTGGGGTACTCTCATGCCAGCACAAACTCATTAAACTAGATTTATAGAAGTACGCGAGAGACATATTATATACAGTACAATGCAAATGTTTTCGAACAAAAGATTCAGATTCGCTCTGAGTAACCAAAGAGTATTGCTATGGTTGCGTTGAAACGGGCACTGAAACGCTCCTTGTCACCTGTACAAGATGGAGGGGCTAAGAGACTCAAATCGACTTCGTCCTCAATTCTTCACTCTTATTCCAGGCTTCCTACCATAAATGAAAGACCCTCTCCAAAGCACCAGGTTTTGGATGTTTTCGTTTGGGGAACGGGATCTATGTGCGAGCTTGGACTCGGCCCAGCAGCCAAAACGAAAGAGGTAAAACGCCCTAGGTTAAATCCATTTTTGGTCAGTGAGAAATTAGGCACTGACGGAATTGTCGACTTTTCGGTTGGTGGAATGCACGTTCTAGCGTTAGACAGCAATAATGATGTGTGGTCGTGGGGCACCAATGACAGCAAAGTGCTAGGCCGCGACACATCCGGCAAAGAAAACTTAAAATCTATGGACGATGCGGATGAATCTGATGACGATGATGGTGATTTGAATGCGGCAGAGTCCACTCCGGGAAAAGTTGAAAATTTGCCGAATACCCATAAAAAAATCGTGCAAGTTGCAGCAACAGATAATCTAAGCGCGGTCTTGTACGAAAACGGTGAAGTTTACACATGGGGAACTTTCAGGAGCAACGAAGGGCTTTTGGGATTTTCCAAGGAGGTCAATACACAAGCCACACCCACAAAAATGGAAAACTTAGAGAACATTGTCCAGTTGGCCACAGGAAAGGACCATGTATTAGCCTTAGATTCTAAAGGAATTGTGTACGCGTGGGGCAATGGCCAACAATTTCAATTAGGCCGCAAAATACTTGACAGACATAAGTTTGCCGCCTTACAACCCCACACGCTCGGCCTTTACAATATAAAGTATATAGCGAGCGGTGATTTCCATTGTTTCGCGATTAACACCGAAGGTCAGGTACTAACTTGGGGTCTTAACCAGTATGGTCAATGTGGAATCACAAATGACCAGGGCCAGCTTGAAGATGGATCTGTCATTTCAAGACCAACTTTAATTCCTGCTTTAAAAGACAAACAAGTTGTTGAGATTGTAGGAGGAGAGCACCACTCATTAGCTTTGACCAGTGAAGGAGACGTTCTCACATGGGGAAGATACGACATGAAAGAAGTTGGTATTTCTGAAAAGAATTTGCCAGACTACACCTATAGAGATCAACATGGCATGCCCAGATCGGTCCCCATCCCAACAACTTTGCGCGTGGCAAACAACAAGCTCAAATTCAAGACTATCGGTGCAGGATCCCATCACTCCTTTGCTGTTACGAATGATGGTGTGGTTTTTGCTTGGGGATTTGGCGACACCTACGGGCCGGGGCTAGGACCTCTAGATGGTGACGTTGAGTCACCAACTCGTATTTTCAATACAGCAACTAAAGATGTTGACATTCAACTTATTGGAGCAGGAGGCCAATTCTCGGTGAGTGGCGGTCGCAAGATCTCAGACAACGAAGCTTCAACGAGAAACCAAAAGTATGAGAGTCTTGATTAAGAGGTGTTCGCAATCAATCAATCTCTTGCCAAATGGCGCTAAATATAAACATTTAGTTAGAATAAAACTTCCATTTTATGCAAAGAATCACATGGTAGGGCTAAAGTACTCCTTTAAACCAAACAGTTTACAGCTCTATCGAGTATGTATTTTCAATTAGGTTAACCACTAAATTTAGCCTTTATGTGTATGTGTAAAAACTTGCTATCAACCATTACTTGAACGCAATTCTCCAAACACATTTATTTAAAATTCCATCAAAACGAACAATGGAAACCGAAAACGAATAAGTCTGGTAATAAGGAGTTATTCCAAATTTAATGGTTTAATACTTGCAAAAACAAAACACGATTCACACATGAAAATTATTTATCCATAGTTTCCAGCCTAGATCCTTGAAGTATCGTCACAAACAAAGTTTAATACAGCCGAGTCAACTTCACCAACTAAATGTAAGGTGTCCGCAACCATGTATGATATTGGACCACTTTACAAACAGTTAGGGCTGGCACATCCACATGTTGATAGCTCAGTCAAGAAAGTAAACTGAACTTTTAACACGTTGTAGAATAATATTATACAGCATCCTCTATCGAGATGTTCGATCTGTATCAAACTTTAACCTATACTTCCAAAACCGTCATTCAACCATCATTACGCAATGTTCTTTTTCAAGGCTCCACAGATCATATGTGATTGTGCGTAAGTGATACTGAGCTATATTCGAACCAAACTTTGGCTTTAAACCAATTTTCTCGCGGGAGGGAAATCCAATTGTCTCAGCCCTAATTCTTCATTTGGGGCTCAAGAAGGAGGTACAGATTTGCATATCGGTGAACGATTATTAAAGTACAGGGCCAAGCCCGACATGCACTGAGATAATTCTCGACAACGTTAAATTTGGACCGAGACATAAAGGGTACTACGGAATAACACATCCATGCGAATACTGTAGAATTAGTTAGCATCTATACTATTTGGCAAAGTTAATATTTTAAACTTTTAAACGCGAGAAGAACAATTTGTGGGCGGTTCCAATGAAGATTCACCATAAGATAATATTTTACACGAGGTCTGGATGTGCAAAATTAAGTCAGCGTATACTGTACGTGACCGCGTTAAGATCACCGTAAGAGAACAGTCAGTTAGATATATTGAGCAAAAAGTTGCTGGGACGTGACATTATTGTCGTAGTAACAAACTGCAGATCAGGGTTTTATTACCAGTCTATGTATGAATGACTAAGTGCCAATACCATTAAACCATAAAAAAACTTCCGAAGCCAAAACGCTAATCAGTGGGGAAAGAAATGCGTGCGGCATGTAATCAAAGTTCGAATACCAATAAGAAGTCCGCAAGATGTCATTATGTTTGCACATGAAGACATTTAATTTGGAAGCTATCGAAAATGTGAAACTCCAACCAAAAACTTGTACTCTATATCTACAAAATGATGTTGGTTGGTTGCTAGTGGTATAAGCTTAGTCCATGATTTTACCCAAGTGTGGTCTCATTTATTGCAATACGTAAATACGTGTGAAAGAGTCTATTAGATGAATTTGACTCAGTTCTTAAACATCAAAAGAATATATATTATATCATCCACTGAAGACCACCTGTCGGGTCAACGGACGCATTGTCGATGACAAACCTACTGTCAACTTAAAGATTCACTTGTTTCAACATAGCCAGCGGGATATATTATATTGTAATTGTTCCAAGTGATTCAAGTCTGCGCAATTTTAAAATCCTTCTTTGCTCCATAAATTACAACCGTTTCTTTCCGGGCCTTTTTAAAGCATACTATGTGTCCGTTTGAATTTTTGATGTCGAGTCTCCTTTCTTGAAGACCTAAATGAGAGTGGTGGAAATGAGTGTGGAGAAAAATTGTTTTCTGAGGGCTAATAATTTGTTGACTACCATTAAAATATGATAAAAAAAAGAGGTTATTTATTTATGTTCTAATGGAATTAGGTAAATGGTAGAAACTGCTTGAAAACGACATTCTCATTCGAGGTTCTGTTCCGGTTGTTATTACGGATATGTCCGGCACCATCTCAAAAATATTCAAATCTCAGAAGTTCTAAAGAGAACTGTATAATTGAGCGTGTAATTAAGTAACATTACAAGGTCATGAAGAATTTCTGAGATGCTCGGTCAATTATGGTTTTAGGTTTGTCAAATAGATATTCTTTGCTCGCAATTTTAGAAGACATAATTCTACAACAATAGGTTTTGTAAATATTTTATGGTTCGTCTGATGTTTAAGACGTCGCAAATTAGGCAACCCGACTATAAATTATATTGTACGGTTTGATGCAAGATTTAACACTCACATGATGCTGTGTACATGTGCAAGTACACTGATGTTGAAACATTTATGCTATAGTTTTAAATATCTGATATTCCATTGAGAGTATAATTCCGCTTCTTGCCGTTCCGGCTTTGTACTTCGTAAACAAGATGAAAATATGAATTTTAACTCCAGTTTTATGAGCCGGATTAAAATTCCAACTGTTCAGTAAAACTTTTTCACTGCCATTTGGCATGAATGTCATAATTCACTTAATTTCCTCATGTTCAATGCAATAATGTTTTTGTCTGGTGCATCTAATGGTCATGTCTGTCCAGTACAAAAGTGAGTATCAACTTTACAACATTTAAAGTTCGAAACGAAATACATATCCAGGTTTGGAACAACATAAGAAAAAAGATAGGTAGGATTAATAGTTAGAGTGTTACTGTCGGGGATATACTTTAGGGATGTAAATCTTTGATCGTCTGTTTGGGCATATTGCTTGTACATTGTATTTATTGCCTTGGATGACTTTTCGGATCTGTTCGTTTTTATTTTTAGAAGCTATATCTTGGCAATTGCTAGTATATTTGGAAAGATCTAATATTCATTCACCAGCGAGAGATCTGTTCCTAATTTCTGGCACGTTCGATGGTGTGTATGTGTTGTGCTGAAAAAGATATTGTTTGTAAGTCATCGAGTAGGAGATATTTGAATCATGCATGCAATCATTTTTACTTGCTGTTGCTTGGCCTTACATTTACGGATCCGTATTGGGAATCCATATAGAGTCGCAAGAGGGAGTAATATTGAGCCTGAATGATATATGTTTATGCTGGTTTTTATTATGCATTAATTTCATAGGGAATGCAATCGTAGAATATGCCGAAGACGTAGACTTAATATTTGATCTCAGAATGTTTTGTAAAATACGGAGTAATTCCTGGCTGCCTGGTATATACGGCGTCAAGTAGGGAATTTTTCCCAGTTTTTTTGAAGGTGTATCAGGAGAACAATTCTCACCTGCAAGGTCCAATTCAGCTTTCAAGTCTCATTCTGGAGACGTCGGAAATATTATTACTGAACAATTGAAATATACAACACCTCCCTCGTATATTAGTGCCTAAAAGTGGATTGAGACCCTTGCGGGCTTATTCGAATTGTTCAAGAACTCAAAGAATGGTCTCACTTACTTGAAAGACTACTTCTACGCCAACTTTGATTATAAGTTGTGTTTTTTCCATGGTGCATCAGTACAAGTAGTTGAGTAAGTTCTTGAATCTTGGTGAAACGTGATATTGAGATCAGTCCTCGAAAGCGGGGCATACTGAGCAGCGCAGTCATAAGATTTTGAATCGAGTGTGTATGATTTTTCAAAGCCTAACAAAGTCATGGTTTTACTTATTCTGAAATAATTGCCTTCTTGGAGTTTGATTCTTTGTAAGTTCATCGTATTGTTGTTTTTCGTCGTCTTTTAGGGCATTTGGTCTGAGTGTAGAAGTCGTACCAACCTCAACCACATCGGAGATGGTCTTGTAAAATTATTGTTTTTTGGAGTAAACTAGACATAACCGTAGGTAATTTGTTACGTGGTTATCTCGCAAAGCAGTTACTCGACTATCATAATTGTATTCTTCAAAAATTTTGGTCAAATCGTTGGTGCCTTTCTGATGGTATTTTTGAAAAGTTGATCTATATGCATAATTTAGTTGGGATGAAAATGTCAGGGACCTGGGACCGTCGTCAGACAATCCCCGACTTAGGTAGTATTTTACAACTTGTCTAGAACTCCTATGCCATGCATTTCTTGACCTGAAGGACAACTCTGTAACGTTTCAGGTCTGTTTCATGCATACTTTGAAACGTCTCGAATAGGAAGCATGCAGAATGCTGCCTTCACCTACTGATTGACCTCTACGGGCTCTATCAGTTCCAGTTATTATAATTAGCAGGCCATTTCCCATTTAGATGGGAATGGCCAGTCCTCATATACTCAACCAATACACTCAATAGTATACTCAAAACTACGAACAGTCAGTACGACGCTATGCCAGAACCTAACAGACAACACCCAACTTTATATATGTAGACTATTTGGAACTAGAAAGTTTACGTATTTTCACAAGGCAGAGTTGAGATTTGTTTTGGGAATTCTGGTATGGACGACTAGAATTCATTCAGTAGGCGAGTAAGCTGTAGAATTCCTAGTTTCATTTTCCAATAGTAAGTTCCCGAAGTTTAGGAGAGCTGCACATTTAGTGAATGAAAATTTGTTTCGAGCGACTACCGAGAAGTGTAGAGTAGAGTTTATGCAAAGTCTGTGGCTTCGCCGTATGTGAAGAAGAAACGTCAGCAGCCCAAAAAGTTCATCTTGGTTTTCATGGGTTCATTTCTAATAGCGACGATTTTCTTGTTGCTCCTCGGTGTGAGGCATTGATATGTACTGGGGCGTTTTTTTTTTAGTTTTCCAGTGTTACCTCATACGCATGCGCGTTCTCAATTTTATAGTTAGCTTTAGAGTGCATACAGTATGATTCATCACGTGATCGTGTACTATTCGTAAACAGACAGAAACAACTAAGAGGCCATAAAGCTCAGGATGTTGTCTCGAAAGATTATAGTCCTATTGGCTCTCCAACTCTTGGGACTATCATGGTTTCTAAAAGGCTTTTTTCCCAGGAAGGTGATACTCTCTGGCTTCAATGAATTTGCAACGGACACTCCGTTTGAAACAGAGTTCGGTGCTCACTTCAACAAGTTAATCGTGATAGTGGTTGACGCGTTGAGATCTGATTTCATGTTCTCCAAGCAAGACTCGCTGATGCCTTTCCTACATTCTTTGATTCGTGATGGATACGCCTTACCTTTCACAGCTTTTTCTCACCCGCCAACTGTGACGCTTCCTAGGCTCAAAGGGATAACAACTGGTGGAACACCCAGCTTCGTTGATGCAATACTCAACATCGCCGATGATACAGACAAAAGCCAAGGTTTAGAAAATGTTGATTCATGGATCCATCAATTCAAGTACCTGAAAGAAAAGCGTGTAGTCCATTTCTTTGGGGATGACACGTGGTTGAAGTTATTTCCCCCGAACAGGTTCTTTGAACGATCCGAAGGGACGTCCTCTTTCTTTGTCAGCGACTTCACTGAAGTAGATTTCAATGTATCGAGGCATTTGCCAGCTGAAATAGAAGATGCTTCATGGGATGCATTGATATTGCACTACTTAGGTTTGGATCACATTGGCCACAAGGGGGGTCCCAACTCTGTGTATATGGCCCCTAAGCAAAGTGAAATGGACGATGTTCTAAAATTGTTGTATCTGTCTAGAGTCGAGAATACTAATGACACATTGTTGGTGATGCTTGGGGATCATGGGATGAATGATATAGGTAATCATGGTGGGGCATCTGCTGGAGAGACCAGCCCTGGACTTATACTAGCCTCCCCTAAGTTCTCCTCAATTGCTGGAAAATTAAATGCCCCTTTGGAAAGAAATGATGACTTTAAATATTACTCCTCGATGTCTCAGATTGATATCGTACCGACTCTAGCTGCTTTATTCAACTTCCCCATTCCGAAAAACAACCTCGGAATTATTCTATCGCAAGCCCTCGAATTATGGGCAGATGAAGCTTCACGAAAATCTGTACTCATGGAGAATTGCAAACAGTTCATGAACCTTCTAGCTGAAAAGTACGATAAGACAGACGCCAGATTTAATGCGTTTCTCAAACAATATCGGGACTTGCAAGGAGGCGGCTTGTCTCTCGACACATACTACTCATTTCTCAATACAGTTCAAAGCGTATTGGTTGAGGAGTCCACAAACTATTCGTATTTCGATATAGTTGGCGGATTCTGTGTCGTTTTTGCCTCCGCGTCCCTCATATGGTCAGATATCATTATATCATTTTGGAGAAAACATCATGAAGTGAAAGTATTTTTCGCTATATTTTGCTTCTTTTATGCCTTGCATTTTCACGGGTCCTCGCTTATAGAGGAAGAGCATCAGATATGGTGGTTCTTGACTATAAGTGTTCTCATCCTTCATTTGTTTGTTTCGAGGATACGCGCTAGTGTACCTTTCATGCTTACCCTAATTGGCACACGCATTATACGAGGATGGAATGATTCGGGTCAGAAATTCTCGAGCGAATATACAATTTCCAGATATCTAGTTGCACATCCAGATATTAACTGGTTGTTGGTCTTGATGACATACCTGTCAGTTGCCATTCAAATTTCTGACCAAGGCCTTTTCATAAATGGCTCTGCGTTCTCCATCACAAAAACACTGGGACTCAAAAGGAGATTTATTAGCTTTTTTCGCACAATCATCATACTTCTTGTTTCGTCGTTATCAATTGCATTTAAGCTTGGCCAGTTTGTGATCGATGGCTATGATGTTCCATACTGGCTTAAGCCAATCCATGCGATAATTGGCCAGGGTTTTGGAGCGATTCCTGGTAGTGATCATCAAGAAATGCAATCTTTGAATGTTATGATCTCGCGGTTCTTCTATTTGGGCTTCTTTGCAGCTCTTTTTATGCAAGCTCTAGCTGCAAGATCCGAAGACTGGACGGAATCTTGGTTTAAGTATTTCGTGGATATTGTTACTTTACTCTTGATACATCAATCAAGAATTGAGACTATCCCTATTTTCATGGTATTTACTTTGTTGAAAGTTGGATATTCAAGGTTACTTACTAAAACCGAAGTATGTGAGATCAAGACCAGGGTGGTCCTAGTAACCTTGTTTGCGTTATGTCTCCAAAACCTTTCTTTCTTCTCAATTGGAAACACTAATCTGTTGGCTACGGTGGATCTTTCAAACGCATACAATGGGATTTCAGAGTACAATATGGTTTCTGTGGGTATGTTAACTTTCATCTCAAATTTTGCCGTCGCAATTTATTGGTCCCTTTCTGCAACGGAGCTTTTAGCAAGTGAGATACACAAATCGCCACGCCCTCCGTCTTTAAAATCTTTGATATCCATGAGAGCATCTCTCAATTTGGCATTTTATTCCCTTTC